>JARHVA010004030.1:0-5000 GCA_037957365.1 Torreya grandis | reverse complement strand
ACCTACCTACATGGAGATAAATTTGATGCAAAGGGTCCAAATCACTTCCTAGATAAGAAGTGGATGGAGAGATGAATAGTGCCTAGAGAAAGAAAGAATCCTTGAAATGGATGCCCTTTGTATTAAATCTGGAAGTGGAATCCATGTAATATGGATAAAAAAAGGCAATGCTTGCCCCCTATGCTAAATCTAACTAAATATGAGGAATTATGAAAGGCCCAAAACCAATGTTTGTTCCCTATCCCATATAAACTCATGTAATCTAGAATGTGTGTATAGAATCTATATACTATGAAGAGAAAAACCTATCATGCCCCCACTATGAATATTTGAAATAGAACTAAGAAATGATCAGAAGCCTAAAACCAATGTTTATACTCTATATTGAACAAACTTTTGTAGTCTTGGTCTGGGTGATGTAATGGACCAACCATTGTAGATGGTTGTATATTCTAGCCTAATGAGAAACTAGGTACAAACTAGGTGTAATATAAAACTTTGGTCAATGTGTGAGAAGAGAATGGCATGTCTTGCCATTCCATTTATATAATCCTAAGTGATGAAGAACATGAACATCTGTGCCATGACTCCAAATCTAGTATGTGAGTGATGAGTCTGTATAATTTGGTAATCTATATAACCAAATGTGATATGACCTATCTTTCCATGCCCCATGTCCAAAACTAGAGATCAAAACACTATGCTCTGTATTATGCCTATAATTTACTATCTAGTCTTGTAACTATGTCATGTTGTATGAAGTTGTATGTGTGAGTTGTGTATTAATGTACATGCCCCCAAATCTAGTATTTGATTTTGAATCCATATCAAAGTCACTATTAATCCATATAATTTGAACCACTGTATCTAAATATTTTATGTACCTATAAGATAAAAATCATTATGGATCCATATGAGCTGAACCATTATATCTGAATAGTCTATGTATCTATAAATTGAAGGTATATCCCCTTATATGTCATGTGTAATGTTGAGTGACTTACGTAATCTAAATCACTATATATTTTGACCGATCTGAGTTGAATCTAATAATTTAAATAATAGAGGTGTAATAACCATGGTGTATCAACTTATGAGAGTAGATGGGAATGTTGGGTAGGTATAGAAATAGGAATAGTAGGAATGATGCCTCCATTTTGGGGAAAGGGATGAAATTTATGATAGAGGAGGTTGAGCCAAAAGTGATGACTAGTGACATAAGTAAAAACAAGGTTGGCTTGTTGTAAATAGCTTGAGAGCTTGTTTGATTGATTATATTGAGTTGTTGAAAGTGGAACACATTTTTATTGGTGAGGATAAAGGTGTGTGTGAGAGTATAAAATGGATTAAGAGATACTCATGCCATATTAGTTATATGAGGTAGTAAGAGATCAAAGTTTGAGTGATGTAAAAGGTATCATTTTCATGATTTCATAGAAGAAAATGGTTAGAAAAATAGAGTTACAGTGTTCAAGTTATGGGCAAAAAGGTATTTTTATTGTATTGATAAAGTTGGGTAATATAGGAAGTTGGAATAATTCTCAATCCATTTATGTATTTGCTAGGTTAATATTTTAAGCTCTATAGTGGGAGATATGTTGAGGAGATGAGAACCTACTATGACTTGGTTTGAGTAGCTGACAACCTAAGTTCAGGCTAGTGGTGATGTTACCCTAGTAAGTAACTTTAATGCTTGGTTTTTGGTCTATTTTTAAGCCAATGTTTGTGTTTTTTGAGCTATTTAAAGTGTCTTACGTAAAATTTCACTTGTTCCAAAACTCTTTTCCTACATTCAGTACTATTGTATAGGTTCCATTTCTCTTGTCTATGTTGCAGTGCTCCTATCTAGTGCTAATATCATGTACCTAGAGCTATTGTCCTAGAGGCTTAATTTTTTAGTGATGATACTTTATTTTGAACTATTGTTCTATTTTGTCTTGTGATTTGGCATTGTTGATGTGTGTGTGTGTGTGTGTGTGTGTGTGTGTGTGTGTGTGTGTGTGTGTGTGTGTGTGTGTGTGTGTGTGTGTGTGTGTGTATGTATGTATATATTATATATATACATATACAATATACATATATATATATATACATATACACACACACACACACATATATATTTATATACATATATACATATATATATACACATATATACATATATATATATATATATATATATATATATATATTATATATATATATATATATATATATATATATATATATATATATATATATATATATATATATAATATCTGTGTGTGTGTGTGTTGTTTCTAGTTTTTTCAAGGTGATGTGTGGATGAGAGAGTTATACAGGGGTCAGGTGATGGAGATAATATAGGTTATTACCATTTTTTACTAATGAGAGAGCTGTCGTGGATAGGGTAGGGTTGGGTCATGTGTGTGATCTAGTCACATTGTAGTGGGACAGATATTTGATTACCACCTTATGTGAGAGGTGGAATATAGATAAATGTACGTTATAGCTTCCTAAATGGGAAATTATTGTGATACTGGAAGATGTGTATTGAATTTTTCATTTACCAATTAGTAGATAATAGTTGACATTATAGGATGGCATGGGTGTTGATGCTATCAATCATGTATCCCTATATATTTTTGGTGTACCCTTAGGTATACATCAGAGAGGTAGTGATAGTAATGTGCTACTATCAGTTATAGTATAGTCTAGTGTTCTATGCCTATGGAAGTGGTTGGCCATGTTGTTGGCCTCATTTATTTTTATGGATGGGAGTAAAGTGTTGATTGCATATAAGATGCATAGGATTATGCATAGTGTGGAGGTATATGGCATTTTATTCACATGGGGTAAGACTATGCTTTCCCACCTATACATGGATCATTACAAGTTTACATAGGAGGCATTTAGTGGTTTGATCGAGTGTAATGATGTTATTACATACTTAAACTTATGAACACATAGTGGTTGTGTGATCGATAGGATTACTGAAGGAGAGGTAAGAACCTTCATAGCCATTTACGGAGTAGTGGATGAGTACATTGGCTATCAAATCCCCAAGGATAAATCATTATAGGTGGGTGAAAGCTAAATTGGTGGCTAGTGACATTATATGAAGGCCTTATAGAGGATTTCCTAGGTGGGCTAAGAATGAAGAGCAGTTGCAGTATATGAGGGTTAACCATTAGATATATAACTACTGTATTAGAGTGTATGAGTGCTTTTAGTATGAGCACATGAATAGATAGTTTTGGGTACAATCAGATGTGCTCCCAATAGCATGGGTATGGGTGAGGAGTGCATGAGAACTAGCAAGGGTAGGAGCTTATGTAAGGTCTATAGAAGCTGAGCTAGTACCATTACCTTTAGATGCATGGGATGTAGTGATAGATATTCCTTGTGGATGATGTTGGATATACATATGAATATATTATATGGTAGATGAGGTATCAGTGGAATCCATTGTACCATATTGATGGAGGGGATGCACCATACTATGAGGATCCTCAGCTGATCTAGATGATGAGAGGTAAGTAATGATGTCATTTGAATTGTGTTTTTAGTTTTTTATTTAAATTATATAGCTAATTTAATGCCCTAATTTATGTGTAGGTGGAGTGGGAAGTGTATAGGATGAGGCACATAATATGGTGGGGAGTGGAGATGATGACTATTGCGAGACCATCATTGAGTCTACACTCTAAGAGCTCACACGGTATGTTCTTGATGATGTATTAGAGGACACATTGATAGAGGTGAGCGATGGTTATGGCTAGTATTCATGCTCATCTATTTGATAGGGCTGATATAGTGATAGATACATATGTTAGGGCAATGTGTGTGTGTGTGTGTGTGTGTGTGTGTGAGAGAGAGAGAGAGAGAGGAGAGAGAGAGAGAGAGAGAGAGAGAGAGATGAGAGGAGAGGAGAGAGAGGAGAGAGAGAGAGAGAGAGAGAGAGAGAGAGTGATATATATATATATATATATATATATATATATATATATATATATATATATATATATATATATATATATATATATATAAACTAGATAGGCATAAGATGCCTACACTTGATTATGGTTTTGTTAGCATGAGGATCATGAATGAGTACATAGACCTTTAGAGGTAGTATGCAGACTTGTGTGAGGATCATGGTTAGATATTAGAGTGAGAGAGTCATTAAAAGAGCCATCTAGGATATTGAGAAGGTATGAGGCCATCGAGTGCTAGAGTGGATTGTGGAACTAGTATTAGTAGGGAGAGTGAGACTAAGAGTGAGGGAATGATGCCATTTCATAATTGATTTTACCTTGATATGATGCATATGATTTGAAAAATCATTAGATATATATAGATATTTGTTTTATTTTGAATCATGTGTATTATGTTATGAATTTTGGAATATACTAGTATATTTATTAATGATTGATTTTGAAATAGTTGATTTGACATTGATGTTGAGGTTGCATATGTTTTGGTAAAATGTTGTTTGGGATGTGAATTGATTATTTGAGTGTAATTATAGTTTTTATTTCAAATTGTATGTAAGTAAAGAACTTTATTTTTTTTGTAATTTTTAAATTGATTTGGTAAATTGAATTTTTTAAAGATTAGAAACATGGGATATTGGTAAGATCAATATTTGAATGATTTGGTCTAGCTAGGGATGGTTACTTGGAACTAGGGATGTTAGTTATTAGTTGAAGGGGATGTAAAATATCACTCTATGAATATCACTTACCTGAGAGTGGCTCAATAATGTAAAGGCTGGTCCTTTGGTTCCATCATCACCTACTAAGTAAATCTTATGAACTAATAATAGTATGAATCTATGTTGTATCACTCTATGTTATATTACTATCTGAACCCTGATGGCCAACTGAATAAGTTCTTATACTACTCATGTTATATAGGAACATGATTTATATCTAATACTATCTATTATGCACTAATTGTAGTTGCACATGGAGACTCTACAAAATGTAACCTTACTAGATGTGTAACTAAAACTATGT
>JARHVA010004029.1:1710000-1730993 GCA_037957365.1 Torreya grandis | reverse complement strand
AACTAAAGGTATCCTATATTGAGTGAGTAGTTGGTAGATGGTGCATAGATGTGTTCCTCATATTTTTTAGGTAGGTAGAGAGGTAAAAAGTTAAGATAAATGTATAGAGAAGTGAATGATCTATGAAGGATTAAAATAGAAGGTTTGTAGTAGTGAGTTAGAGATGTGAGTGACAAAAGAATGAGAGATATGTATGAGAAGTGTGAAATCAAAATGGATGAATTAAAATTTATATTGAAGGTAATGGAATCCCAAGTGAAATATGAATAAAATAGGAAGAGAAAGGATGGTTTCATACTACCTGTGTTAGAGGTTGAGTATATGAAGGAGATGGAGATTATGCAATTGATTCTAGAAAACATGGGAGGAGATATTTCTACGACAATGGAGGAGAAATAAATAAGGAGAAGATCATGGATCATAACATGTGATGAAAAAATGAAGAGGATGAAGGTTTATTGGGATAAGATAAACCTTAAAGCTAATTAAAGAAGCCTTAGTGGACAAAAGAGTAGTGGAAAACATGTATTTTAAAAGGCATGAAGGTGGAGGTAAAGGAGGTGCAAGTGAATTCACATGATGCATATTTTTGAGGGAGCATTGAGTGAAGAAGACAAAGATATTTCATTAGAGGAAGATAAGCATATTATATAAAAATTAGATGTGATAGCTAAGATGGTGGTTCATGAAGGTCTCATGTTTGAAAAGGAGGAGTATAAGTCTATATCTTACCTATAGAAGATAAAAGGGTGATCAAGGAAATTTTTGATTCCATTAATGTTGATTTTATTCTACATAATTGTTAGGAAAGTACAATATTGAATAAGAGAAAGAAATCCTCATGAAGGAAGACATAGATTTAGAGAGGGTGAACTAGTGGGATGAAAATTTCATAACTTGTTGGTTGATCCAAAGAGAATTTAGATAAGGGAAAATGAATAATGTCACACATTTGGCATGGAATCAAGGAATGAGATTTAGGTGGTGGGTGTGATTATAAATTAAGTAATGGAAGACGTGAAAGATGTTAAAAGATATGGAATAAATTCACATAAAAGTTTGGGAACAACAGAATGAGCATATGATGGTGTTATTAGCCTAATAAAGTGTATAATAATGTCCAATATTACTAAGACTATGTAATCTTTGTAGGAAAAACTTCCACTTAATGCCAAGTAGTAGTTTTACAACTGCTAGTTAATGAAAACCTACATTAGCTGATGATTTTTTCATGAGATAAATAACTTTAATTCCCACTACCCAAAATTAATTATTCTCTATTCTAAGATCTTTCTTAAAGTGTTATCAATCCTTTTAATTCATTACTATTAAATTAGGCCTATATTTATGAGAACACTATTAGGTATTTTTTTGGTGATCTTAATATTGATTGATTTCTTTGATCCTCTTGCAGTTGACACTTGGGTTAAGATCTTATGAGCATATTTATTTTAAATTTGGGCTAGGTGGTATAACAAGCCTTCTGACTTCGATGGAAAATCCATGATGCACCCTTTAACCAGGTTAGGTATTCCCATTATTTACATCCTCTTGTTGGACCACAAACAACCCTCCTCTACCAAACATATCTCTTTTTATTTCTTAAAATTATTGTGGGTTCGTACCTAACACTATCTTTCCACCTCAACCAATTGTCTTCTACACCATATTCACATAATCTCTCCTTACACAGGTACACACCATATTCTACCTTTACCTTCTATACTTGCTCATTGAAGAATCATTCTTGGGCATCAACAGTGTTACCCATAACCTAAATTTATATCTCTATTATAGTTTTCATGTCATGCTCTTCTACTTCTATCATTACAATATCAAACAATTCCACTGCCTCTATGATAATAACAAATTCCTCTGTAGTTTTTTCCTTTAGGATGCCTTCAAATAGTTCATCTACTTCCCTTTGAAATTTTACATCTTCCAACCATTATTCAACTTCTTCATCACTTTATACAATTTCACCCTTTTGTACACTTTATTAGGATGATAACATGATAAGATGCTCATTCTCTTCTTCCCCAAATATTATGTGAGCTACTCCCATATCTTCAACACCTTAAAAATCTTCCATTTCTCCTTTTATAAGCACATACCACAACTATCTCATTCCTTTCATCCATTATAGATGTGTGACATTATTCATCTTCCCTCATCTAAATTCTCTTTGGATTAACAAATAATTTATGAACTTTTCCTCCTATTAATTTGCCCTCTCTAGATCTCTATCCTCCTTCATGAGGATTTATTATTTCTCTTCTTTAGTTACTATAATTTCACCATGATTACCACTAAAAAATAAACATTAAGGGAATCGAATATTAACAAAATCACCCACATCTCTTATTAATATAAGATATGGTATTATACACCTTTTTCAAACATGAGACATTCTTGAACCATCATCTCAGTTTCCACATCTAATTTTTATACCATCTCCTCATCTTACTCTAATGAAAAATCTTCATCTTATTTTCTCAATGATCCCTCTAAATCAACATCATGTCCATTTTAGTATATGATTTATAACATTCTTCTACTATTTTAATTGTTATTATTCTTATTCACATTCTCTATTATTTGTAAACTCCCTATAATAATAATAAATCCAAAGCTTATAAGAGTTTTTAACGAGTTAAATATTTATTAATTTTTCCCACCAAAGAAAGGTTATGATTTCATTTTCTTTCTTCTTCATTTCTTCCTTGGTGACATGATAAACTATTCCTCCTAATCCTATATTTTTTTGTTATGCACTTATGGATATGATATTGTGTCCTATGTAGGTTGATAGAGATGTTGATATGTGACACATTCAAATGAGTAACTTTTGGAATCAATTATATTTGGTAATGAGTGACCTATGTTGGAATTAGTGTTCTCTCTCTCTCTCTCTCTCTCTCTCTCTCTCTCTCTCTCTCTCTCTCTCTCTCTCTCTCTCTCTCTCTCTCTCTCTCTCTCTCTCTCTCTCTCTCTCTCTCTCTCTCTCTCTCTCTCTCTCTCTCTCTCTCTCTCTCTCCTCTCTCTCTCTCTCCAGAATTGTAGATCACAAAATAATCATATTTCTCATTCTAGGTAAGAAAAACAAGTGTCATTTTTTTGTAATTCAAAAAAAATGTTCATGTCTACTTGTCTACATCTTTTTATTCTTGTATCTTAGGCAAAAAAGATGATCTAGTGAATACATGTTGTCTTTAAAGCCCAGTTCTCATGGAATTTTATAAGTTTAATGGAAAGTGAGTTTTTAATGCTAGAGATTGTTAGATTTAATTAAATGCAACCTACTCTCAACATGATTATTTTGAACTTCAAATTATGGAACAAACTTGTTGATGAAACATGCAAGTGGTACTATACTCTAAGTATAAATATGTCACAAATTTTCTTGGAATATATGGAACATATTATATTAGTGAGATAGTACATTTAAGAAAAAAATTGATGAGTTAGAGAATTTGAATGATGAAGAAGAAAGAGAAAAAAAATGATGAAAACAATGATGAGGAGGAGGTAGATAACACAACAGAAAATTAAGAGAAAAAATAATGATGAAGATGATGAGAAAAATGAGGATGATGTAGAAGGAGAAGATGAAAATAAACATTCAATAATGATAAGGATGAGTAGGTGGTAGAAGATGAATAAAATATAAAATATAGAGGAAATAATGGTGACAATGATGATCGAGAGTATAAGGATGTTACAAAAGAAAAAGTGGAGGATAGTGGTTCAAGTATTTGAACTCTAAATAAGGAACCTCCAATATTTTATTTTCATGAATTCATGCAAAAATAAAAATCTTATTACATTGAGAGGCATTCTACAATGGCATCTGGGTAGTGGTGTGGTTTGTAATGGAGTGAGTGTGTTCACTTTTTATTCCAATCTTAAAATTTGACATCTATTTCACCGTCACTCATAATTTTTTTCATTTAAAAAAAGTTCAGTCGATATTATTATTCTACCTACAAAGAAATACAATTAATTTTTACAATAACACTTATATAGAGAGATAAATACATTTATTTTTTATAATACCACTTTTTTTTATGTTTGAAGGAGTAACCATACATCATGAAATAAGAATGAATTTGATACTTTCACCATTCAATGAGGACCCCTCCCTAGTCATAATGACCTTGCACCAGAAGAAACAACTTCATAAGGATTTATATAGGTCTTGCAAAGCTCCTTATCATCAAACAAGTGTGAAAATCATATGCAATCATTGTTACCGCAGGTTAATTTCAATAATTGAAATCCATAATTTTGGTAAATTTTAATTTTTTGATATGCTCATCAATCCTATAAAATATATAAGATTTTATTTTTTATATACTTGTTATGTTGATTTTATTTTTTCCATGTAGCTAGGCCTTGCAAGAATACCTAGACATGATTACAAAGGTTGTAAATCGTGTGATGAGACTTATTCTCATGAGTTTGGGACTAGCCTTGTCCAAATATTCTCCATCCCTATTGATAAATTGTGCTTACAAAATATTGAATGAATTTATACAAGTGGTGGATTCAATTTTCACAATCATACCACAATAATATCAATAATGTAAAAATCTAGCACAAGTGAGGGAATTGGTATATGGTGAAGCCATTACCTCATTCACTCACAGTGGTGTTCGATCTATGTATATAGATCCAATGCAAGGAAGGTAATTGGTATATATATTCAAGTGTGTGCATTGATTTCAGTAAATTCAATCAATAGATCATTAAGAAAATATAAAAATTGAAATTTTTTCTTAACTCAATTGAAAATTGAGACTTATATATTTATAGGTATGGAGTAATTATAGATATAGGAGTGAATTAAACCATGTGCAATGTATGTGTGGCATTTACTTTTTGGGATTTTCCACATTAAAAAGAAATTTCTACCCTTGAAGAATTAATATCAAGAATAATTACAACACAAAATCATATCATATAGATAATATTTTAATGAAAGAAACTAAAATTAAAATTAAAATATACTAGTATATGTATCTTAGATAAATTTATATAAAAAATATTGAGAGATATCATCCTTGAGGCACTTGCATTATATTAGATTTGTGACATAAGTGAAATAGACATATCAATAATGATATCTCTAACACAAGTATAACTTCATCAACATGTAATTTGCCCAACATTTATAGGGTCAAGCAAATAATATCAAGGGAACTCAAATAAATGATAAGAAGATTCAAGTTTTTGAAAATTTGAAGTTCACTATGGACAAATATATGTTTCATTCATATTTTTTTCTTTGGCTATTATTTTAGGATATCCTTTGTTGGATACTGTGAGAATAATTAATATTAATGTGCAAAATGAGTTCACGAGTCTTTAGTACAAGGGTAAAAAGGTAACTTTGCAAGGTATTAACACAATGAAGAAGAAATAAAGGTTAAGGGTGATTAGAATGAAGATGAATTTAAAGATTGTGTCAAAGAGTATAAGAAAGATTTAGAAGAAGAACAAGAAGACTGTGAAGAAAAGGAACAAGTGGAAAAGCAGACTTCATCTACTCGAAACAAAGGACCTAGCAAAAGATAAGGTTGAAGAAGCACATTTAATAGATGAAAAGATTGAAAAATCACATATAAAAGAAATAAAGGTTGAAGAAGCACATTTAATAGATAAAAAGATTGAAAAATCACATATAAAAGAAATAAAAGTTGAAGAGGTAAAAGTAAAAAGATTAAGGTTGCAACATATAGACAACTACATCATCATGATGGGCAAAAAATATGAAGGTATGCCAAGGAGCATCAAAGTCACAATCCCTACATAACTATTTATGAAATTAAAGTAATAATAATTATGGACAAAAATGGGATTTTAAGAGTAACAACTATAGACATATTAGATCAAATGAACAATTATTATGGTTATGCATGGAATTCTATGAAAAATTATCATAATCATGAATGGAATCAAAATAATATAACAAAATATAAAGAATGTTTTAGAGAAGAAATCATTATGACTATACATGGAAGTGACAAAGGAAAAACTATGCTTATGAATAGAATAAGGGTGAAAAATCTATAAAATGATAAAAGTTTAGTTAATTTATAAATTTGGTTATAAAATTAAAAAATTCAAAAATATAAATATAAATTCAAAAATATATTTTTATAAATATAAAATCTCATAAATTATATATTAAATTTAATATTTTATAAAATTAAAAACTAACTCACATAAATTATATAAATATAGTAAATCAATAATAACCTAATTCATAAAATCTTAAAATTAAATTAAATAAATATAAATCATAATTTTTAAAAATTAAAAAAATCATTAAATTTTTTTTTAAATTAAATTAAAAAATATAAATTATTTTTTTTAAGACTAAACAATCATTAAAACATTCCAAAATCAGTATTGAGTACCATATAACCCAAAAAAAATTAAAAGCCTCCGAAATTTATTTTGAATAAAGAGTAAGTGATTGCAAGTATGATGAATTCAATGCGTGTCAAAGATCCAATTTGGAGTTTGTGAGATTTAAATGTTAAAGTGATTGAAATTTATTCTAAGGTACACATTTCATAATAATTAGAATTTTTGGCACTAGAGAAAAAAATGTAATTTTGCAGAGAAAAAAATGTAATTTTGCATGAACAAAGGTCAAGGGTGATTATCATAAAAGATGAATCTAAATATTGTGATAGTATAAAAAAGATTTAAAATAATTTGAAGAATAGAAAAGAAATGACTATTGTGGTAATGATATAAAAGGATTAAAAAAATGAATTAAAAAAATATAAAGAAAGAATAATTGGAAGAGAAAGAGGAAATCACAAAAAATAATCTTGAAGAAGTATGTATAATTGGTGAAAGATTGAAAAGGTATATATTGAAGAAATAAAATATGAACAGTAAAAAAGTAGAAAAAGAGATTAAAATTGTAATATATAAACATCCACTAACATTATGAGAGAAATAAATATGAAAATATGTCAAGAATATGAAAATAACAATTATTACATAGATATATATGAAATTAAAGAAGTAACAATTATAGATATATATAAAGTTAAAGTAATAATTATATACATGTACTTAGAATTAAATGAGTAATCACTATAGTTATGAAAGAAAGTATATAAAGAAATAATAGAATCATGAATAGAATCATATTAACATAATAAAATATAAAATATATATTATTCTTTTTTTTTAGTTGGACATTTTGCATCAATATTTGTGATCTATCATCAAGTAAAAAATTATGATAATATGATAGATCATGAATGTTGATCCAAAATATCCAACTAAAAATCAAGATAATGAATCACATATATTGATCCAAATGTTAAACTAAAAAACATAGAGATAATAATTCCAAAAACTTACAATTAAAAAATTTATAAACTATAAAATTATCAAATCTATAATAACATATATACTTAAAAAAGAATAATTAAAAAAAAAATTATTATAATAATACATAAAAACCATCGAGAAACAACTATAATAATAAATGAAACAAAGATGTTTTATATAGCGAAAAAAACTATAAAATGACATAAGTTTTGTTAATTTATAAGTTTAGTTGTTAAAAAAATCCTCTCAATAACCTTTCACATATATAACATCTCTAAGAGTTATGGAAACGTAATCTCAAACTTAACACAAATAATTTATTTTAAGTCTAAAAAATAATTAAAACATTCCCAAGTACAAAGCAATATTGAGCAGTGTATATTTGTAAGTAGCAGCAATAAATTCAAATCCTTTGAAATTTAGTGACAGTAAAGAGTGAATGATTCCGAGCATTCTGAATTTAATGGGCCCTGTGATAGGCATTCAATTTGGAGTTTGTGGGACTTAAATTGTAAAGTGATTGAAATTTATTCCAAGGTACACATTCCATGACAATCAGATTCTTTGTTCGTGTCCATAATAACTATCCTCAGATTTCTATGGGCCATGGAAGTCACAATCATTAGCATAAGATTATAGTGTTAATGATACCTCTGCCTGTAATTTAGTCAAAACGTGTAGCGCGTTGAGCTTGCTTAATTCGCAATCCACTTCAATTTCTGAGCTGCAGCATACGCTTATTTTCTGAAACGGTTAGCGCTCGCTAAATTTCGTGGAAAATATCATGATGGTAGCTCATTAACCATTTTTTTCCGACATATAAAGGCAATGCGTTATTGAGGGAGGAGACGCTTTGTTTTACAATGAATTTGAGCAATGGTGAATTGGTGGGGAAGGGAAAGCCCAGACAGAGAATGCAAGTGGTGAAATATATCAAGGTGAATTGGGTGGTGATGGTGAGGGAGAATGATGGGGTATTTCAATGAGAGACTCAAAGAAGACCAGGAAAATACACACGTACAAAGTTCAATGATAGGGTACATCTGAGAATGCAATTTGTAGCTTCCACCGAACTATTTCAATTATTCAAGACATGATTGAAACATGTGTCAAATATCCAACGCTCTTTTAAAAACATAGAGAATGCAACATGTGTCAATTTAGACAAGTCTAAAAGTAAATTGACAAAAATTCTCACTGTGTTAACTATATAAAACCTAATAAGATGAATCTAAAACCAATTAGAAAAAATAATAGAAAATGCTACTTCAATGAAATACATCTTTTATATATTTTAATTGAGTGATGCATGATGCCATATGCAAACAGAGATGGATATAGATATTTACAAGCTTTCCTATTATTATTCTCATTAACAATAACAACAACTATTGTATTCGTAACAAAAGAACTTATTTTATTTATTTGGTGAATGGAAGAAAGGTATCATTTCTTTGAGGACTACGAACGCAACCAATTTTGGGTTGTTTGTTGGATGAGGATTCGAATCCCCATTAATTAAGACATTCTCTCTCCAAGCACTATGGTAGTCTCATCCCTCACAGCATAATCATGCATAATTTAAACAAAGAGGATTTTGAAAGGACTTTCTCAAACTCTTTGACCCAAAAAAACACTCTCAAACATATGGTCGTCATGAAAATATATGGTTGAAAAAATATCTAAAAGAGACATCTATGTTCATTGAGATGACACTTGTTTAGATCATGTATTGAGTACAACTTAAATAGTTTGGTAGAAGCTACATTTTGCATTTACATAAGTGACATGTCACTCAACTTTGCATGTGTGTCTCGTCAGGGTTCTTCAAGTCTATTGCTTTAAATACCCTATTATTACCCATCACCATTAGCACCCACCTCACCTTGAAATGTTTCATCACTTTCATGTTCTATATGGATTTGCCCTTACCCTCCAAACGGGGTTAGTAGTCATGGGTTTCACATGAGACACAACTGTCAGTTTACATTCTTTCATGTAATCTTTGGAGATCTTTTTACAATCGTCCTAGGTCTGATATTGATTGTGACCAATGAGAATATTGATTTATCTCTCACAAGCCAAAAGAATGAAATTCTTGAACATTCATTGAAGCTATGTTTAAACAATGATAAGTCTAGAGGAGAAGGTGGCTTCATAATGATTGTATTAGAGGAGGCAATTTAAATGAACATCATAATAGTCTATAGAGAAGGACACATTTGGAAGATGAACAAAGACAAATATGTTCAAAGAGACTTTTGTACACATGAGTATGAACTGGAAAATGTGCAACAAAATATACAAGGTAGAGACATAATATCATCTTTGAAGGTTTAATTATTATTGATGGAACAAACGACAATAATTAGCCCTCATGATGCCTTCGTCCACTCTTGACAATAAAAAATAACCAATCAAAAAAGCTGATTTCATGTAAGCTATGAACCCCTCTACAATGGGTGAAAGGCATGTAAAGTACTAAATTTATTTATTATGACTAAGATTCATGCACTTGTAAAAGGTTCTATTTTATGATTTATTTTTATCAATTAAAAGAAAAATCATGTATCAATGCACATGAATGATTCTAAGAACATTAAATGATAATGATAGACAAATTTTGCCTAAGAACATGGGAGATTAAAAAAGGGTAAATTTAAGTCCTGTGTCTACCAATATGTCATTTATTAGTCTCATGGATGACATATGGAATGATTTATATATGATTTGAGAGTAGCTTGTTGGTAGTGAATCATGTTTTAAGTCATCTAGATCATACTATGTAGGGAATTTAAGATTTGATGTTTGAGCTTTGGGTGGAATAAGACCTCACAATGGAAAACATTAAATTCTGCTTTTCTAGATGTGACATTGTTTTCCACCTACATAACTTTAAAATAATACATCTCGATCATGAGATTTCTATGTGGAGAAACTTGCAATCTTTATTGCATGAGGATGACTCCCAGACTCTAGAGGATTAATGATGTGGTGATGGTCTTCCCTATGAGACTCTTGACAAAGATGTATCTACAATTTATTTTGATTGACATTAAAATTTTCCACTTAATGGTAATAATGCATTTGTATTAAGATACAAATAATATGTGTAAGATTATTGATGGGGGGAATGAAACCATCAACAGGTGGAAGATTAAATTTGTTCACGATATGAACAAACCACCATACCAACCAACATATTAGTATGCATATTTGTCAAATGTTACAGGCTTCAGGAAGAATATGGTATCACAATGGAAAACATTAAATTTGATTTATCCGAATATGAAATTGTTTGTTACCTATGTAACTTTAAAATATTATAGGGTATTTTAATGAGAGTGATAGTGAAAAATGAGGTTGTTTGTAATTTAAGAAACATAAATATGATATTTTTGTGAAGGTGACAATGAAAAATGAGTTTTTGTGTTTCTTCATATGGTGTGGCAATGTGTTATGCAGTAAAGAGATGTTTTTTTTTTTACGATGAACTTTAGCAATGATGAATCATGAATTGGTGGGGAAGGGCAAGCCCATATAAAAAATGTAAGTTTTGGAAGATATCAAGGTGAGTTAGGTGGTGATGTTGAGGGGAAATGATAGGGTATTTCAATGAGAGACTCAAAGAAGTCTAGGAAAATACATGTAAAAAGTGTAATGACATGTTACATCTAACAATGCAATCTATATCTTCCACAAAATTATTTCAATTGCCCAATACATGATTGAAATAGGTGTTAGATATCTAACAATTCTTTTAAAAGCTCAAAGAATGCACCATGTGTCAATTTAGACAAGTCTAAAACTAAATTCAAAAAATTATAACTGTGTTAACTATATGAAACCTAATTAGATGAATCTAAAACCAATTAAACAAAAAATAGAAAAGGCTTCTTTAATGAAACATGTTTCTTATATAATTTGATTAAGTGATGCATGATGCCATGTGCAAATATATATGGATATAGATATTTAAAAGATTTTATATTCTCATTATTATTAACACTAACAAAAACTATTATTTTCATAATGATGGTACTTATTTTTATTTATTTGGTGAATGGAAGAAAGATATAATTTCCATGAGGAAAATAAGTGTAACCAATTTTGGTTAGTTTTTTGGATGAGGGTTCAAATCCTCATCAATTTATACATGCTCTCTCTAAGAAATATAGCCATTTGATCCCATGCAACATAATCACGCACAATCTTAACAAAAAGGATTTTCTATAACTCTTTGACCCAACAAAAAGCTCTCAAAAACATGGTCACTGTGACAATATATGGTTGAAAAAATACCATAAAGAGACACTTATGTTCATTAAGATGACACTCATTTCAATCATGTATTGAGTAACTTAAAGAGTTTGGTGAAAGCTACATTTTTCAATCACATATGTGATATGTCACTAAACTTTGTATGTTCTATAGTCTTCAAGTCCATCGCTTGAAATACCCTATCATTGCCAATCACCATCAACACCCACCTCACCTTTAAAAGTTTCATCACTTTTATGTTCTATATGGCTTAGCCCTTACCCTCCAAATGGGGCCAATAGTCATGGGTTTTACATGAGACACAACTATCATATTACACTCTTTTGTATAATCCTTAAACATTTTTTTTACAATCATCCTAGGTTTGATATCAATTATGCCCAGTAAGAATATTGATTCGTTTATTGTAAGCTATAAGAATGAAGTTGTTGAGTATTCCCATGAGCTATAAATTCTCAGTGACCAATCTAGAGGATGAGGTGGCTTCAAAAATGATAGTATCATAAGAGGCAATTTAAATGGATAGCATAATAGTGTATGCATAGGACACAATTGGGAGATGAACGAACAACTATATGTTCAAAGAGAATTTTGTTTCACACATGAGTATGAACTTGAAAATGTGCAATTAAAGATACAAGGTAGAGGCATAAAATCATCTTTGCAGGCGTAATTATTGTTGATGTGATAAATGATAATAATCATCCGTCATGGTGCCTTCATCCTCCCTTGACAATAGAAAATAACTAGTCAAAGATGCCAACTTCATGTAAGTTGTGGACCCCTATACAATGGGTGAAACACATGTAAAGTCTAGAATTTATTTATTATGACTAAGATTCATGTACTTACAAAATGTTCTATTTTATGATTTATTTTATTTAATTAAACAAAAATTAGAGTATCAATGCACATGAATGAATTAAATAACATTAAATGATAGTGATAGACATATTGTGCCTAAGAACATGGGAGATTAGACAAGAGTTTCTAATTCCTATGTCTACCAATAAGTCATTAATTAGTCTCAAGGATGACATATAAAGTAGGTGGTGTTCTAGTAAGAGCAAAAACATCCAACCATGAGCAATTCCCAAAGGGAGTGCTACCAAAACATCAACTAACAAACCTCAATAACATGGAAAGATAAAATTGGCAAAAAAAATAACCAAAAATAGATGAGGTAAACCACCTACTAGGGTGAGAGATATTTTAGGCAAGTGACCTTTCAAGTTGGACCCAAATAACCTTCATTCTCCCTGTTATGTTTGATAGGTGTGAAAACACCTCTTAGTCTAACTACGTTCACCATAGATTATATACATACATGCATAATTTGATAAACCATAACTCTATATCCCTTTTGAATGACCACCATCAGACAACCTAAACATCTCCTCCTCCATAGCTACCATCACACCTCTACTGGAGTAGAAGTCCACTAATATTTTCACTACTAAGGCTAAGGACTTAGAGTCAAATATTCCAATGAATGGAGCAAGAGAGAGTAGAGGTTTAAGCCATACATTGAAAAGACCCTCCACTAGTGCCTTTAGAGTTCCATGTAATTTCACATAGCGAGCTTCCAATTCATGAAATACAATCAGGGGAACCAAAACAAAACATTATGAGATGAAAAAGGGTAGGGCTAAGCAAGTTACCTTTGGGAATTGATTTAGCCACTTGACTAAACTACCCCAAATTTAGACTTCTAAACTAGAGTCTCTACCATAGACTTAACCACCTCAATATTTATGACCATGAGAAGTAGATTGTTGGAAAAAATGGACACCACATTTGCTTTTGTCTTATTCATCCACACTGCATGAAAATATTTTTCACGAATTATGGTCTATATAACCTTCAAAATCTCCACATTCAATAGCCAAAACATCAACCTTAGATAAGGAATATAAACACTATCACAAAAATCCATCTCTCACTTCTTTACATGGAGAGGAAGATTGGGATTGATAAGAGTAATGTTATCAGTTGCATAATTTATTATCAAGTCTATAACACATACTAAAGGTAGGAAAGAGAAAATGATCATATGCCACATTTTATCTTGAGTATAAATCCTAGATCAAATATGTAATCCATCACATCAAGTTGTTAATCATCCAATATAATGAAATCCCATTAAGGAAAAAGGATCCAAGTAGTCCTCACAAAATTACCAAAGTGCATTGTAATGATTAACAAGTGTAAAAAAAAATTATATTCCATATTTACTTATTCTGATTGGCCAACTCCCCAATTGGCCAATAAATATGCCTACTTATTAGCTTCCCTAAAGAAATAAGAAATGGACCATGACACCATTTCATCTAAGAGGGGCCAAACCATGTTTTGGATTTTATCTAGGTTCGATACCTTAGTTTGGAGGTTCTATATAGCATCCATAATGATTTTGGAGTCACCTTCCATCACCATATGCTCAATACCACATCATCGATCAAATTGAATACCTAGGACAACCACTTAGACTTCAACCTCATTATTTGTTCCATCCTAAATAATAATAGATGAGGCATAGATGAGAGATTCAATGTAATTTAGAATACTACAATCACCATCTGAATCTCCTAGATTCCCGTGTGTTGTAGCATCAAAGTTTAATTTGAATAAACCTACACGAGGGGGGTCTAGGAATTTCTAACATGAGGTTGGGATTTTTTATATATACTCTTGGCCCATTAATAGAGGGAAGTCTAATTTTCATCCAATTATGTCAAATCTTCATTTTCAAAGAGGAGAGGTTGGCATGCTTCCTACCATAATGTGAAGAAACATCCTCAAAGATAACAATTTCAAATTTTATCAAAAATCATTATAGTTCAATCACCTTATCATTGAATATATGACAATATCATTCCTTCTAAATATTCCAAATGAGGATGTTTTGGTTGGTTAACCAAATATCCCTCAAAAAGTCTCCCTCTCATCCAATATTTTAGGAACAAAAAGCATGGAATAATGATGGAAGATGATCCCACTATCATCTTAGTTTATTGTATAGCCAATTTCAACACAGAGGAAAATTGATTGAATAACAAGATGTGGTCAATGGATTCTTCCTCTTTAAAACACATACTACATCTATAGGGTCTGCACCATCCCATTTATTGAGCCAATGTTATATCAAAATCTTGTATTAGGTTGCAATCCAAGAAAATATCTAGCTTTTGGGAACCCCTTGCTATTCCAGCATAAAATATTAACCTAGGGGCAATGATCTTCCTTGATCACTGCAATATGATACCCAAATTAAATTTTTAGTCTCTTGAGCCTGAGCCTGTCTAACACAGAGAGTCCTCCTTATTACTCATAAACACGTTACACTTGCTCAAAATGGATTCTAACAAGGTATTTTAATTGACTAAAATGGGAGTATTTTCAAGGTTATTTCATTTTACATTAGCACCAAATTCAAACCTTTCATTCTCCAAGTCCTCAACTTTTCCCCCAGGTAACAAATAAAGAATCTCAAGCTTTATCCAGCTCCCTTAATTCAAACAAAGGTTTGTGTCCATTCTAGGAGTCATTTAAGAAACTATTCTTCTTGCCATTATTAATTACCTAAGATATGTTATTGGTAATTAGGGGATGACAGTGGATAATAAAGTTCCAAATATGAAATCCAATAGGTAAAGAAACTATGGAAAGGATAACCATCGAATTTGTGTTTCCCAAATATTTGTGTTGTATTATTTTGATGTTGAGAGTATGTGGATTAGAAAATGCACTCCATACCAACATTTCACCCAAAGTTGTATTTTAAAGATATATGATTCTAATTCTAGTTCCACCCACTTTTTTTGAGTGAAAAACTTTATCCTCGCTGACAAGATGCACTTTCATGGTCACGTTGTTGTCCTGCTAGAGAAAGGATATGCATAATTGATTGATCTGATTAGCAATTTTTGTCAGAGGCCTCAAAATTGATAAGAGGTAGATTGGCATTGCACTGAGAACATATTTATTTATTGTAATCCTATTAGCAAAGGATTAATTTTTCCCTTTCCATAGAGCCAATTTGTCCCTAAGATAACTCAACAAATTATCCTAGAGGTTGGACTTACCTTTACTAGTGAAGAGGGGAACAACCTAATATTTGGCTAGAAAATGGATAATTTTTAAGTTTAAACATTTCACTAATCTAGGTTTTTTTTATTTTTCAACATTTATGAAGTGGATTTGAGATTTGAGATCATTAACATGTTGACTTGAGGCTAATGCATAATTATCAAGTATTGATCTAAATGAGGAATCCTTCCTAATTGAAGCCTTACCGAATAGAAATGTGTCATCCATAAATTTTTGATGTGACACATTATCAATACCTTCCATTATGGTTAATCCCTTTACAAAATATGGATCTTTAGCTACTTGAATAGACCTCCTTAGGGCCTCTGCCTTCAAAGCAAATAGAAAGGGTGAAATAGGGTTCCCTTGTCTAATAAGTTGTATAGCATCAAAGAAGCTAACCAGACTTCCATTGAAAATAAAATAGAACTTGGTGGTGGATATACAACTAAATATCCATTCACACCATTCTTTATCGAAACTGAAGCACTCCAAAACTTTCATTAAGAATCTCCAATTGACCTTGTCATATACTTTATGAATGTCTAGTTTAATGAGCATGCCTTTTTTCTTATTTGAGTTCAAAGAATACAGGAGCTCATGGAAAATAATGATCCCATCTTGAATATGATGGCTTGGGACAAAACCACCCTACTCTAGGGAGATAAGGATCAAAAGAAAGGACCTCAATGTAAAATATATTGCTTTAGATATGATCTTGTAAATAATGTTGCACAATGAAATAGGTTTGAAATCACCAAAAGAAGTCTAGGAAGCCCCTTTTGGAATTAAGGAGATAAAGGTACAATTTATATTTGTACTCACCTTTTTTATTTGCATAGAGTACTCTAATACAACCATTACTTCTTCCCCAATAGTGGTCTAGAAGGTTTGGAAAAGGTCACAGGAAATTCATCAAGACCTAGAGATTTGTCCTTTTCATTGCAAACACCAAATTCTAAAATTCTTCTTGGGTGAAAGGGGCCAATAAAAGCTCATTTTTTATCTCATGATAAGCTAGGGAATGTTAGTGAGAATCTTCTTCTGATATCTCCAATCAGAAGCATCAAGACATACTAAAAGGTCTGAAAATAAGATGATCGCTTCATTTTTAATATCATAATTGAACTCCAGGGGGTGCCATTTCCATCCAAGATTTCTAAGATTCTATTATTGCATCTCATGGACTTCATGGAATTGGTAAAAAACTTGGTGTTTTGATCACCTTATTTCATCCAAGTTTCTCTCTATTTTTGTTTCCATTATATTTCTTCTTTGATATGCAATTCTTCAAGCTCCAGCAAGAGTGAGAACTCTTACACATACATCTTGGCATTCATTTTTAAGGTCATGACCATATCATTCAATTAAAAAAAAAAATTGCTTCCATATTTTTGGTTTCCTTAATTTTTTTAAGTGAGTCTTACTCCAATGTTTGAAACATTTTTTTGTTAAATATGAGATTTTTGGTAAAGGCATACGTAAAATTATATTTTGGTGTAGGACAAACTCACCATAAGAAATTGACTATTTAAAATATGGTTGGATCTATTAACCATATTAATTCAAATTTAAAATGACACAAGGGAGTCACTTGATCTTCTAAAATTTCAAAGTCCATAGGAGCATGGTCATAAGTTGACATAAGGAGGCATCTCTCATAAATATAGGAATACTTTAGCCACATAGAATTAATCATGAAATGATCCAATCTTTCTAAACTGTTGTTGAAACCCTTCCTTCAGTTCGAACTAGGTGTAAAGTCATTCTTAGGAATTACATCCACAAGCCCCCTAAGAATAAAAAAAGATGCAAAATCTTTTTGTGATGACAATGTCCTTCCCAATCCTCCTTGTTTGTCTTCTGGGTGAGAAAAATATTGAATTCCTTTCCTAGAATGAGTTTATCATTTGGATGGCTAGTGATGATTTTCAAGATTTATGTCCAACATTGGCACTTAAGCTTTGGGTTTTTTAGTTCATAGATATTGATGAATAAAAACATAATGTCTGAGGATAGGTCCTTGATCTTACTCCACTATTAGTTATCATTGTGTCCTATTAGAGTCACTTCCACTTTGAAATGGTTTCATAGGGTGGCCAAGCCTCTCGATGCACCAAATGAATCAATGAACCAACCTTTCTAGTTTTTCCAACTTGGTAAGATCATCTTCTATGCCTATTCCTTGATAAGTTTTGTTTCTTGGAGAAGGATAATTTCTAGGTGAAACAATGCCATCAAACATTTTAATAAGAATCTCTTGTTATGATCATTGATGACCCTAACATTCTAAGTAATGAGCTTCATGGTGTGGGATAGGGGCTTTCCACACCTCACACTCTAGGACAAAAGTTGGTGATGGGTTTCTAGTTCATAATTAATCCATGTTCTGCCATTCATTCTGAGTTTGATTATTGGCCTCTTTTGCTTTTATTTCCACAATTTGGTTCATCTAAATGGAAATTTCCACCATGAGATGGTCAAAACTTCCTTTGAACCTAGGTCATTCTCTTAGACACTACCCTTAGTGAAAATGCTCTCAACATCATTATTTCTTAATAGTCCTCATTCATACTCAAAATTGGATGTGTTAATCCCTTCAATGTCTACAGTTTCACCATCGAGGACCATATCCCTATATTTCAACACAAACCCATTCTTTTCTATTGAGGAATTCACAATACCTTCCATACCTTGAATATAATTTTCAATCTCCTAATAAAAGATATGTTGGTCAGAGTAAAGTGTATTCAAAAGATTATAGGATTGAGTCACCAAATGTTTTTTTTCATTCACCATTATTTGGATTGAAGTAGGTTCCACTAATACACTGGATGGCTGATTAATGGGGTTAAGGTTAGGAACATAGGTTTAAATATTTTAAAACTAGTCTCCCTTATTTCTTTTCAAAAAATGATCTAAGATTGGTTGTATTTGACCTTTCAAATTTACTTGATCTTTTAGGCATTTTTTTTGGAGGGGTGAGACCATAGAGGGGAATCTTTTATTATATGACCAATTTTGTGACATCTATAAAATTAAAAGAAAATATTTTCTAGGTAAAATTTTTGAACCCATTCCCTTCCAAATGAATTGAAGATAATGGCCTCTATAAATATGAATCCACACTAGCACCTTGAAAGGGATTTTTTTTTAAATCAAAATTAGGGCACCAAGCCAATATAATTAACCCTACCCCATTCATAATACATGGGATAGATGAGGGAATGGTATCCCTGTTCACACTGTTTAGATAGGAGACCAAATAAAAACCATTAGGTAAAAATTTGACAAGAAGATATGCTCCCTAGTTTTCTGAAACCTAGATCTCCACTTACCCAAACACAAGACATCTATCTATTGCTTTAAAAATGATTCCATATTTTTATAAAAACTAAATATTATTTTTCATAAAACCATCCTCTAAAACTAGTTCATGGTTAGAGCCAATGATTGGATCATACCTGCCCAAAGAGGCCACCCAAGGACTAGTGGAGTCTCCCACCATAGATATTTTTTAAAGCTGGTCACTATTCAAAATTGAAGGTAGCTCCCCTTGAGTGTGAGGGTGAAATCCTAACATGGTTTTATCTATATCTCTAAAATCCAGTGGCACCTCCTCCACATGATGCTATTAAATTCCCTTATTCCTTTCTTACGACCATGCCACCTCTCTTCTAATATCCACTCACTCTTCATGTTTCTTCCTACCTCCCTTCTTGTTTGTCTTCACTTTTTCACCCTATTTCCTTGCACCATTCACCTTCCTTCAATCCATCTCTCATTTAATATCAACTATATCATATATATATATATATATATATATATATATATATATATATATATATATATGTTTACTAATATATTATTTTACTAATAATTATAAATATATTATATTATATCATATATATATATATATATGTATATATATATATATATATGTATATACATATATATGTATATACATATATATGTATATACATATATATATATATATATATATATATATACATATATATATATATACAGATATATATATATATACATATGTATGTATGTATGTATGTATGTATGTATGTATGTATGTATGTATGTATCTATGTATGTATGTATGTATATCTATATGTATGTATGTATGTATGTATGTATGTATGTGTGTGTATATATATATATATATATATAATATTAACATCTATAAAATATAATATTTTAATATATTATTATATAATATATCATTCTATTATGATTATAATATATATTAAAAATAATAACATATATATTGTTATTATTATAATTAAAAATATATAGTTTTATAGTTATATGTAATATATTAATATTACAATACAAATAATATTTTTATTATATATTTGATTACATATATTATTAAAAATATATACTATATATATAATAATAATATATTCAGTAATATTAATTTATATATTCCCCCTGTTAATGAGACATTTATTTTGAGAGCAAGTCAGTATAGGAAAGACAATGTGGAGTGGATATGCCCTCCTTCAGGTTGGTTTAAATTAAACTTTGATGGGGCATATCATGGTAACCCTAAGACCTCAGGTGTTGGATGCATCTTCAAATATTGTTGTGTTTCTCTCATCTGTGCAACCTATCTTAAATTGGCGAATGCTAAAAATAATGAAGTGAAGGCTTAGGCCTTGGTTTTTGGGAGTTGAGTTGGCTATCAATTATGGATTGGATCATTTAATAATTGAGGGTGATTGAATAATCATGATCCAATCCTTATATAATAAATATACTAATGATTACACTATAAAGAACATCCTTGAGCAGGTTTATCCTTGTTTGGACTCCTTATCTCATTGAAAAACTCAACATTGCTATCAATAATAAAACTTGATGGCATATGTTTTGGCTAATCAAGGCTTCCAACAATTAGAGGATCTAATGGTTGAAAATGTGGCCCATGCTTGGCCTCTAGCCCCTCATCCCAATTGATGGACTTGGGTCTTATATCCCATGGATCTCTCCCAAGTCCCTTTCTTGGTTATGTTGGTGACATTCACTTTATGTCATCATTCCACATTGATTTCCTATCATATCTCCACACTATGTCTTAGGCATGTGGGAATTGATTTTTATGGTGAAAGCATGAAAACTCATCCAATTGAGATTTATTACTTGCTTATGTGGTATTAAGGGATTTATTTTCACTTGAGCTTATTTGTCATTTCACCTCGACTCTCCTCTTCTTCTCTCTTAGTGCTCTCATCTACTTAGTGTGGATA
>JARHVA010004029.1:1655000-1705000 GCA_037957365.1 Torreya grandis | reverse complement strand
TGTGATATGGGAAAGGTCCCTAACCTTTCATAGTGAATTAAGGTGTTGTGGTATCACATTAGTCTTCAAAAAAATTATAGGCATCTTAATATGTTGACTTAACCACTTATAATTATTAGATTTTAAGGTGTAACTCATTATAAATTTTAAAATATATCTTATTTTATCACGAGATGTCATAAAATGCATTTTTAAAATGTATGGCCAAAACTTAGCCTTTAGAGTACCAATTTATTTGTGCATCTGAAGAAAATTGGGGCTATTTTGAGCCCCTTCGACCTAATTGAATGAATATAAAATGTGATTTAGGGGTTGATCGACTCTAATTTCATTATCTCAATTGAAGCTAAGAAACATAATTTTTTTTATATGCAATTTCTACATGTATATAATGTGGCTTTGAGCTCAACAAACTTGATGCCATCAAATAATGAATGCAAATGTTGATTAGTTCAATTGTGGAGGTAATTAGGGTCAAAATGAGACATGAACATATTTTAAATTATATATTCAATGTGATTTTGATTGAAATTAACCCTAATGTCATGTCATATATAATTAACCAAAAATTTGATTCATTTAATCTAGGAGGTATTTGAGGCCAATTTGAACCCCTTAAAGAGCAATATATGATCTAAGGAAAAATTAAAAGTTTGATTTTATCATGAATTGATCCAATTAGTCTAATTTTGCAATTAGGGGCATGATTTGGGCAAAATATAGTCTCTAAACCAAATTTACAGGTCAATCAATTGTATTACATGTACCAAACATGTATGGCTTAACTGACCATACTTTTATCAGAAATGCAAACATGTTCAGGTAATTGTCATAAATAGGTAAACAAGCATCTCAAATTTTCTTTAATTTCCTTAGTGATTGGACCCTATATCTAATATATTAAACCCTAAACCTTGTACCATTTATTTTTAACCCTAAGCCATAATCCCTAAACCCCAAACCCTTTAAATTGTAGAACCTAAACTAATAAATTTATCCCCAATTAACATCGTCTCTAATGAGGTTCAAAAGAATGAAATTGGTCAAAATCATATCACTCATTACATAATTAACTTAATTGGCTCAATATGTGATGATGTGGGGGCTAATTGAGCCCAAAATCACATTTTTTACTCATAGATCTAGGTTTAAAGAGCTCAAATTTGACCCAATCACCACATAATTGTACCTTATATAACCTAAAACCTATACCATAAGTCCTAATCCCTAACGTTCTTAATACCTAAACTCTAAACCATAAATATAAACTCTTTAAACCTTGAACCAATCATTTTATCCCAAATTTACATCATTTAGACTAAGAATTAAGTTCACAGGGCTCAGTTTGGCCTAAATCACACAACTAGTTGCCCCATTTGACTAATTCACTCAATATGCGTGATGGCATTGGGTATAACGACAAGCCAAAAACACATGCTATAGGCACAAATGGGTCTAAGTGATTCAAATCATCCTCAATTATCTTTGTGATGGGCCCTATGTACCCTAAATCATATATACATTAAAACCTAAGCCTTAAACCATAAAAATAAACACTATACCCTAAATTGTAAACCATTAAGTTTCCCTATTTACCAATTTATTTAGTCTCAATTAACATCCTTTGCAGTAATAATTAGGTTCACATGGCATAGAGTGATTAGACATTATATACAGGTCCTTAAACCTAAATGTTATGTCCTAATCCCTAATCCATAAAACATAAATTCTAAACCCTATGCCCTAATGCCCACTACATGCTAAAAACATACATGCCTTATGATATAAGTGATTTTATCATGATATGTCATAAAATTCATCTTTTAAACCTATGGCCAAAACTCAGCCTTTGGAGTACCAATCTAGTTGTGCATGTGAAGTAAATTAAGGCTATTTTGAGCCCCTTCAACCTAATTGCATGACTATAGAATGTGATTTGGGGGTTGATTAGGTCCAATTTTATTATCTCTATTGAAGAAAAGATACATTATGTACTTATATTGAAGTTTTACATGTATAGAATGTGGTTTTAAGCTCAATAAACTTGAAGTCATTAGCTAATGAATGCAAACATCAATTAGTTAAATTATGGAGGTAATTAGGGTAAAAATGAGCCACATGAACCTATTTTAAATTGTATATGATGTGATTTGGAGTGAAATTAACCCCAATGTCATGTCATATATAATTAACTAAAGAGTTGATTCATTTAATTGAGGAGGCATTTGAGACCAATTTGAACCCCTTCAAGAGCAAGATATGATTTGGGGCAAAATTAAAACATCAATTCTATCATGAATTTATCCAATTAGTCAAATTGTTTAATTAGGGGTGTGATCTGGGAAAAATTGAGTCCCTAAACCAAATTTATGGATCAATCGATTGTATAACATGTATGCAACATGTGCATGGCTTAATTGACCCTATTTTATCAAAAATGCAAACATGAATGTAATTGTCATAAATAGGTGAATAAGTAGCTCAATTGTTATTCAATTACCTTAGTGATTGGACCCTATATCCAATATCTTAAACCTTATACCCTGTAGCATTTACCTTAAAACCTAAGCTATAAGCCCTAAACCCCAAACCCTTTAAATTATAGACCCTAAACCCTAAATTAATAAATTTAGCCTCAAAATTGCATCACTCGTTAAACCACACTTGACTTAATTATCTCAAGCTATGATGATGTGGAGGCTAATTTAGCTCAAAATCACATTCTTTACTCACATATAAAGGTTCAAAGAGATCAAATTTTCCCCAATAGCATTCATGATTGTACTTTATATACCCTAAGCCTTAATCCTTAGTTCCTAATACCTAAACTCTAAACCATAAATATAAACTCTTTAAATCTTGAACAAATCATTTTAGCCCAAATTAACATAATTTAAACTAAGAATTAAGTTCACATGGCTTAGTTTGGCCTAAATCACATGACTGATTGCCCCATTTGATTAATTCACTAAATCTACATGATGACATGGGGTATAATGAAAACCCAAAAACACATTCTATAGTCACAAATGGGTCCAACTGATTCAAATTATACTCAACCCTGTGTACCCTAAACCATATATACATTAAAACCAAAGCCCTAAACCATAAACCCTAAACAATATATCCTAAATTTTAAACCATAAGCTTTCCTTATTTACCAATAGATTTAGTTGCAAGTTACATCATTTGTAGTAAAAATTAGGTTCACATGGCATATAATGATTAGAGATTATATATAGGTCCTTAAACCTAAACCCTAATCCATAACCCCTAAAACATAAATTGTAAGCCTTATGCTGTAATGCCCACTACATGTTGAAAACATACATGTCATATGATATAACTGATTTTATCATGAGATGTGATAAAATGCATTTTTAAACCTATGGCCAAAAATTAGCCTTTGGAGTACCAATCTAGCTATGCATTTGAATAAATTGGAGCTATTTCAAGCCCTTTCAACCTAATTACATGACTATAAAATGTGATTTGGGGGTTGATCAACTCTAATTTTCCCCAATCAAAATCATGATTGTACCTTATATATCTTAAAACCTATACCCTAATCCTTAATCCTTAAAGTTCCTAATCTCTAAACTCTAAACCATAAATAAAAACTCTTTAAACTCTGAACCAATCATTTTAGCCCAAAGTAACATCATTTAGACAAATAATTATTTTTGATATTGACCTTGTGTACCCTAAACCTAAACCATAAACATTATACCCTAAATTGTAAACCAAAAACTTTCCCTATTTACCAATCAATTTAGTCCCAATTAACATCATTTATAGTAAAAATTAGGTTCACACATGGCATAGAGTGATTAGACCTTATATACACCCTTAAACCTAAACCCTACATGTCCTAATCCCTAATATCTAAACTCTATACACTAATACCTTAATCCATAATCTCTAATCTATATTAAGTATAACATGTTCATGTTATTTAATAATGCGATCACGTTATTCTTAATATAGATAACACTCGATTCTCAATGTCAATGTTGAACCACAACCAAGTATTAATAATAATGTGATCAAGTTACATAACTCGATCACATTATTATTAATATATGCTTCTCAATGTGTATGTTGAAGCATAACCTAGTATAATGAATAATGCGATCATGTTATTATTATTATGGACTAAGTTCACTTTTCAACATCTATTTTTAACCCAAATTAATAATTCTATCTTGACAAACATCCTTTGCATACTTCTATGGAACTTGTGGTACCTATGTACTTGACCCCACCTTTGAAAAGTTATCAATTATACTTGATGTGTGACGGATCATGTTCAAGGAAGATGAAGACATTAAAGAAAAAAAACTAGAGGAATTAGAATATTTGAGAGAGAAAAACAAGATACAAATGCAAAAACTTTGTGGTAGACAAGGTATAAACCTAATCTTGATGAACCAAATGCCATAGATAATGAGCCAATTGACAATAATGAATTAAATAATGATGAAATTGACCATAATGAATTAAATAATGATGAAATTAACCATAATGAAATGAATAATAATAAAATTGTCAATAATGGATTAGATAATGTTGGAAGTTTACATTCAAATGATGAGTCTATATATGATGCTTCACCCGCCATGAATGAATAAAAGTCTATGGGAACAAATAATGATTAAATTAACCATTAAGAAAATTTCATGGAACATATAATGAAGAAATAAACAATGAATAAAATGCCATCCCACCTCTAAATAATGAAAGTAATAATGATTTTGAAACACCCTCTCAACAAATTCCACCATTAACAACACCTCTAAAAATTGTGCATAGAAAAGACAAGTACTTAATTGAAGTCGATGACAATAGTTTAGAACCAACACATAATAAAATGTATGATCACCATTCAATAACACTAGCTCAACAAATTTGGGATACTTTTTTTCATAATTTGGATTATGATAGTCAAATATGTTAATTATTTGTTTCATTGATAAAATTGATTAAGATGAAACCTATAATATACATTAGGACTATGAACATCTAACATAGATGATGAAAAAAATGTGATTATTGAAAATCTACATGATGCATATCATATTGTAGGCCCAAAATCATGCACCCAAGATTGTAATGTTGTCCGACGTATACTTTCAACTTATGCAGTAAGTGACCAAACAAGAAAAAAATGAATGGTTTGAAAAGCAAGCCAAACACTTAATATAAATAGAAAAACATTAATGAAAGCAATTGAAAGACATGAAAGATTTAATGAACCTAATACCAAAGAGCTTTGGGCATTATATGGTACACTTCTATGAAAGGACAAGGCTATAGCTGATACCCTCAAAGAGTTAATTGCTCGATTTTGGAAAGAAATACAAGAGTTTCACCCAATGCAAGAGATGTAATGAAAATAAGAATTATTCCTCTTAACTATGAACCACATCCGAAACATTTATTAGATATAACTAAATCATAATTATACTCTATTTTTTTGGAAAAACATCCATAAATTTCAATTTTTCAAAGATATTTTGAGATGGCCAAACCTTTTTATGTAAAAATAAATCACACACGCACCACTTATTGTTGTAGGCAACATGTTGAGTTTTCAATGGACTATAATATTTTTTGCCATATTCATTGTAATTTTCATACTAACAATATTATGTATAAATGTGGCATTGAATTACCACCAAAATTAGTCAGAGAATTTATTCCAACTCTCTTTTGCAAAAGACCAGATGGATAATTATTTTACAACAGATCGTGTTCAAATAGAAATTACGACATTTGTGGTGGATTGCCAAAATTAAAAAAATGTAGCCATGGGGATATTACAATTGAAATTAGACAAATTATTTGGTTTAAGCAAATATAAATCAATGACCTATCAAGTAAAAGATGAAAAATAATCTAAAAGGTGTGAGCTTGTTACAAAAAAGATACCTATTTTTGAATTTTTGGTCAAATCTAGGGAGAAGATTGTTTATCAGTATGCAAGGTACACACACAGAGCTAAATGGCTGGATGAACATTTCAAGATAATCAAGGATACATTTCCACTTGGTTTAATTATTTTGGTAGTTGACTTTACTGAAACTTACACATTCAATCCCTAAATGTAAATTCAATCATAGTATTACAACTCATCATAAGTTACCATATTTATGCATATAACATTCATGCATGCACCTAATAGTATAGAGGAACCAAGGAAAATATTAAGGGTATACCCTTTCTATATTAGTGATGATCGATCAAATTATTTAGAGTATGTACAAGGTTGTTTTTAGAAGTTGTGTGAACAGTTGAGTTAGAGGATCATTAATTTGAATCAACATTACATTTGGTCAAATAATTACACATCACAATTAAAAAATGCACAAATGTTTTATTGGTTGAGCAGGATGAATGTTACCACTAGTGTAGAATACATTTGGAGTTTCACCAAGGTTGGCCATGGAAAATAGGAACATGATGGTGTTGGGGCATGTGTAAAAATAGCTATTGCAAGGAAGGAGTTGAAATTTGAAGAGGGTGTTCATTTGAAAAATACAAAAATCATGGTTGAATGGTGTAATGAGAACATGTGTCATGGCGCTCAACAAAATTCTACTATTTTTAGACATTTTTTATTAATGGAGGAATAACACTTTGAAAATTATGAGGATTGTATGGTTCTAACGGGTTCAAGTGACCTCGACTCATTTCGTAGCTAAAATGCAAGTTCTTGGACTATTCATATGAGACAATTGGCATGTTTATGTTCTGTATGTGTGGACTCTATTTGGAATGAGTGTGAGTCACAAGAATGGGTGGATGATTGGAATTACAAACCTCTAATTCCAATCAACACATATCAGGTTTCAATCACATTGCAACTTATAAATATGACATCAACAAATGACTTTAACCATGTATCTGATCTAGTGCAGCCAAGTAGAATATTTTTTATTATGCATAATTCATTCTCATTATATATCTTCATATTATCTCTAAAATGATTTTTTGTGATAGAGGGCATGTTGTTGTGGTTATTACAGATGAGGATAATGAATAGGTCATTGATTACTACTTGTATGGATGTGTAGAGAGATAAAAAAATTAACTTCCCTAGTTATAGATGGAAAAAGCATTGACTATCTCACTAAGTCAGTGGTAGTCACTGGAACTTGGTTTCGATGATATCCTATAAAATATTCAAGTCAATGGTTGTTTGTAGAGTTTGAAATGCATAGGAAGATATTGCACTATTCAAATTTGATTCTTTTAATGAATATTCAATTACAAAAATATCACGAGTGGCCATTAAACAAGAAACTATGGAAAGTTTGGGAGTCAAACCATGAAGCTATTCTTGATACTATCAAGGTTAGAGCAGTACCTAGTGGTTTGTTGGATTAAAATACATAGGTATGTTGAATTTTCTAATGTAGATGTAATTAATTTTACCAAATGTTTTTTATTTTCTAGGTAGTACATATGAATTTCATTTTTTTAATTACTTACTATTAAATTTTTGTAGGTTAGTGGTGTCAGATAAGCTTACACCTTCACGTGGTTGTCATTGTCAGTGAAGAATTATATATTCTTAAAGCTAAGAGAAGCTCAGGTTAGATGTCATCGAGGGTCAGGTTTGATGTGATCAAATCTTAGGAAATGACTTATACGTTTCATTTTACATGTGTTCAAACTTAAGTTAAAAAATTACATTTTTCTTGTATTGGGAAGGGCATTCTTGAGGCTATAATGGGTGGTGGGTTTGTCAATTAGGCCTGATGGGAGGCAAAAAACCTAGTTTTAGATGTTATCCTCCCCCCCCCAAATGTGTTGTTACTATCAATTTTTTGTCAAAAATGACCAGAACAATAATTCTGCAACCATAACTTAAACTTTCATAATATTTATTATTAGTGTTTTCATGCTCCAGAATGGTGGTGAAAATACACTTTTAGGTGGATTTGAAAATTATGGTGGTGTGATAACATGTAATTTTTCTATTTAAATGTGATCAAAGTGATATATTCTTAGGTGGAGGTTTCAGAGGCAAAAATGGTAGTTGGAGCTCAAGAAGTTACTTGTTCAATGCCAAAAAGTTGCATTTTTTGACCCCTCAGTGTAACGCATCCAACGGATTTATATCAAATGTTATACCTAAGTGATATATATAGATATTAAATGTATTAAATAGGTATGTGAGGGATGTGATGATTCACATAAATGACTTATATGTTTCATTTTATGTGTGTTTAAACTTAGGGTAAGAAGTTACATTTTCTTATATTGAGAAGGGTGTTTTTGAGTCCTAAATGGGTGGTGGGTTTGTCAATCGGGCTTGATGGGAGGAAAATAACCTTGTCCTAGACATTATAACCCCCATTGAATGGTTTATCTATTATATTTAGTCATAAAGCATCAAAACCATATTTTTTCAACCACAACTTAAACTTTGATAACATTTGTTGTCAGTGTTTCTATGCTCTAAAATGGTAGTGAAAATGCACTTTCAGGGTTTAAATTTTGTGGTGGTGTGATAACATGTAATTTGATTATCTAGTTGTGATTGAAGTGACAAATTCCTCAGTGGATGTCCTAGAGGTAGAAATGGCAATTGGAGCTCAAGAAGTTGCTTGTTCAATGTCAAAAAATTGCATTTTTGGACCTGTCATTATAGCTTGTCCAACGGATTGCTCTCAAAGTTTCCACCTAATTGATCTAATTTGAAATTATAGGGCTTAAATATGAATATGATAGATCTAAAAGCTCATAAAAATGACTTACATGTTTCATTTTACGTGTGTTTTAACTTAGGCTAAAAAATTACAATTTTTTTGTATTGGGAAGGGCATTCTTGAGGCCAGAATGGGTGGTGGGTTTGTTAATCGGCTCCGATGGGAGGCCAATAACCTATTCCTAGACATTATAGACCCCCTCCCCTCCCCGCAAGATGTGTTTTCAGTGTCATTTTTTTGTCAATAAGCATTGTAACAATAGTTTTGCTAAACTCTCAACCTGTAAAACATGTTAAATCTTAGGTAAGATGAGTTTTTGGTTGATTTGAGTTATATAAAATTGGGTAAGGATTATAAAATATTGAAATTTATAAAATAATAACATAAATATAATTTTTAATATCTACAAACTCTATTTTAGGAAATTGACCTATTGGAGCAACAACTAGGTTTAGAGACCTAGAAACTTAAAAAGATAGAATTTGAGAATGAGAGCTCAATTTCTTAGAGACCTATAGTTGGTTTATTTATTGTAAGTTTTTACACCTACATAAATATTTTATTTTTCCTAATACCTATCCAAAGTGTCTTAAATAATATTGTTCAAAAGAAAGAGAGTAGATCTAAGAGATTGGTGACTAGTTAAGAGCAGACCTAATGAGTAATTGACTAGTTTAAAAGAAGATTATTTGAGAGTGGATTTTTAATCAAGTTGAGAACAAGAGTGGATAGGTAGGGTTATAATTATTCATTATATTAGAGCATAGGAATAGGACTTTCATATCCTTCTTAAACATAGAATAGCAAACTATGCATTAGGTGGTCTTAGGGGATGATAAAGGGTTTTGGCCAAAGATGGATCATTATTTCATGAGTGAATATTATGTTTCAATTTATTAGGGTTACATTTTATCATAATAAATACATTATAGTCAACGTCAAACAAAACTTCATCTTACAAGTTTAGAAAAGATAAAGCTACAAGGATGAAAAAGTAGACCATGTACATGGTCACCAAAAGGAGTTGAGTGAAGAAGAGGTATTGATAGAGATTACTCAAGAGGTGAGGGAAAATATAAAGGAACAAGAATCATAGAATGCATACAATAAGTAAGCTTAGTTTGAAGAAAAGATAGTCAAAAGGCATTAGAGCCAGGTGAAGGTGAAAGATTAGGTAACTTACATGTATAGTTATTTGAGTGAGAATTTTTTTAAGATTTATGAATGATTTTATGTCTTTGCATTATAAAATTCTGAACATGATTGGGTATGGGTTTTAAGAGTAATCAAATTATGTTAATGATTAATTAAAAATTTGTAAATGGGTGATGACAAATACAAAATGGATAAGAGTGTCATTAGTCATTTCCACTACACATAATAAAATAAAAACTTTAATTTAAAAAATATATAAGAGATCTGAGATTTATAGAATTGAAAAGAATTTTTTTTTAATTCTCATTTGTGTAAAACATTAAATACAAGATCTGATAGATAATATTTTAGAAGATCAAAACAACAATATACAATAATACACTGAAATAAAAATTGAATATAAATTAGATAGATTGCCACGATAGGCATAAAATATAGGCACATGTGTACAATGTCAATAATACATAGATTTCTATGATAGGCATACAAAAAATTGCATCTACCAACATAGTATCTAATGTTACATGAATGTCATATATGCATATACAATGCCAAAAATGTGCAAATTGCCATATAGATCTATAAAAAGACACATCTCATGTAAGACATCCTATTTGTCAAATAGCCTCCCTTTCTTTACCTTTCTTAAAAAAAACTCTCCTTGGGATGTGTTGCTAGTAAATGGATACCCCTCTAATGTCTTGAATTACCCCAAGCTCTAACTATGGGTCCTATGCTCATAGCTCACTTGTAATTGAACTTGTTTAAATACAAGTATTATTATAAAATAAACATGAAATACATTCAACTAATTGTTAAGAAATTAATTTTAAACTATAATAAAAAATCATTTAAACATGTACTTAATACAAGCTCGCAGTCCTACTCAATCCATTTTTTATGCTCAAACAAATCAATGGTAGGCTCAGTTGTTTGAATAAGCATTTGAACTATAGAAGAAACATGAGAATTTGCTCTACTAATCATTTGACTAGGAATATCAAATATCATAGGACAACCCTACATGCACAATACATTCACATAAGTTATATTTTCCCCAAGTATGTAGTAAAATTATTAAAATAAGTCTATTTTTACAATTCAAAATTATAAAGTTAATATATACCTCTATCAGTGCCTGTGTATATGACATTGCAACAGTAATGCCTATGTCTATGTCAGCTCACAGAGAGGAAAGAATGTCTACTTGAGCCATCAAATATTCATGTAAAAAAGGTCTCACTTATTTTTATATAAAATATCAAAGATATATATGTCAAATTTTTCTAAAATTGAACCAAGATATATATGTCAACATATTTCAACATGTATACCATGAAAAGATAATGTAAAATAATAAACATAGAAGTGTAACTACCATGCAACATGTAATGGCCAAGAATAAAAAGTATTTTGCATGTTGGAGGTAATATAAAAATTGTAATACATGTAGTAAGTGTGAGTGGAAGATTACGAGGTGGAAATAATAGTAACACTTTGAGAAGGCAAAGTTAGGGAGAGAAAAAGAATAAGAGACATATCAAGAACTATGTCCTTACTTGTAAAGCTTCTTTAGATAGAATAAAATGTAAATAAGTGTCTATAAGTTTATGATAAATATTTTGGTATAAATATATCTATTTAGAGAAGATTTAAACTAGTAGTCTAAAGGTTCAAAGTGGTGAAACCCAAGTTTCAATACTCTATCTTCAGGCACAATCAGAAAGAGGAGAATATAGTTAGTTTAAAGTGTCAGTATAAATGATTGAGAGATAAGTAAGGGAAAGAGGAGATATATTAAATTAATTTAGACACATTTAAAGTCTCAATGCTATTTATAAAATGTAAAATACATGGGAAACTATATACAACCCAATTAGTAACAATTTTGAGTTTACATAGCCATAAAGAAATACCATAAAGAGTTATTGGAAATAGAGTTAAGAATTTAATGTATTTTGAATGTTGTAGGATATTATTTTTCCATGTGTGTGATTATTTTAATTTATCTCAAATGAAGGTAAAGGGTCTTAAGGGTTTATTATTTCCTATTTGTTAACGTAGTCATGTTGGAGGGGTACCAAAAATATGTAAAACTACATGTTGGGAGTGATTTAATATTGAGAAAGGAAAAGTAATAGTTTGATAAGATGCATGGGGTAAGGTCAGATCCACTTAAATCCTTATAAGTTTTTATAAGGGTCAAAAATTCATTCTAGCTCATTTATTATCTTCTCGAGTAGGTGTAGGACTAAGACACTACAAGTTAGGATTTAAAACTGGAAAATTAGATAACAATTGATTTAATTGATGAAAAGACATTAAAATTTATGGAAAAGTGTATTTATATAGGAGGAAGAGGATTTTTAATGGTTAATTTTTATTCGAGTCCATATGGTATGGTTTCATAGTCAGTAGCCTTGAATTAGGCCTAGGAGACCTAATTAGTCCTATGGGGTGTTGAGTTAGGTGTTCTCCAAAGAGAGCTAAATTATAAAATTCCCTAAATGAGATATTTTATGTAAAGGGATATATAAATATGGGTTTGTTTTGGTTGGGAGCTTTGTAGTTTACTCATAACAGGGAGGTTTGCCTCAAAAATTGGTTAGTGCAAAGAAGATGTCAAAGAGAAAAAAAGATTTAAGTGAAGAGTTGAAGCTTAGGGTTTATGTGGAATGGTTGGATGCATGAAATGATATTTATTTGAGTAGTTAGATGGTATTATGAGTATTGGGGAAGGACAAAATCAAAGTAACATGCAGACCTATGAAAACACATAAGAAGATTGTAAAGAACAAAGCAAGGATAAAGAGAGAGAACATGAAAATAGAGTATTAATTGAGGAGCTTGATGTTAAAATGAAATATTATAGAAGTAGTTGATTATTAAAATGACTTCAAGTAGAGAATAATAATTAAGTGAATACAAAGAGGCTTAAGAACCATTAAGTAGGTAAGAGTGAACAAGAAATACCTAGTAAATGCAAAGTGATCAAAGAGATAAAGAGGTTGATGACAAAAGATAAATCAGGACAATAAAATATTAGACTTGGGTATTTGGTATAGGTAAGGGTGTGTTTCCATCCATACTAGGGAAGCTTTTTATAACCTATGCATCAAGATACTTGACACATAAATTTAACTTAAACTTACAAGGCAAATATACATATACTAAATGTACATAGAGCATAATATTAACTCAAAATTTTACCTCTATATAAGTAAAATGTGTCATCCTAATAGAGACATATATAGTAGAGAATGGGCCAGTAGCTAGATCCAAAAATGTAAACAATGGCTGCATCAAATCAAATGATGTAAATGTTGACTATGACGATGAAGGCATCATCACCTCTTGTGACATAAAAAATGACATATATATTATTCAATTTTTATGTAAATTAATTGTTAGGTAAATTAAATTTATAAATATAACTTTAATTTAACATGACATTTATATAAAATATACCTACATCTATGTAGTGACTGATGTTTGCACACCAAATGTGCATGCTAAAAACTCATCACTCATAACAATATTATCCAAACCCTCTGAAACACCAGTTCCATCATCATTAGAAGGTATAGTACACATATCTCCACAAGAACTACAAGGGTGGGGTTGGGTATGCACACTAGGTGGTATATCTTTAACATTAGTCTGCAAGAGGCTACACGTATGTTGAATGAGTGTATCAATGAGCAATCTAAGAGCATGCAGAGTGTTGATCTCCATGACCTACTAAACTACAAAGGGGATCTTGGGCTCAAGTGGCTTTTAGATATGGATCCTTGTAGGTCGATTAGGCACACAACATGCACCTAGTCAATCCTACACAAACCCTTTCCCTCAGCCCTGAAACTCACTATAATCAAAATAGTTTAGAATCTCATTGAGGATAAACTCATAGTAGAGTTTCCTCAAAAAATACAATAGGACCTCGTGGTTATTACACAATGGATAATTAAACACCATCCACCATCATTCCCGAAGCTTGGTGTGATTAAATTAAGTTGACAGGAATGGATTAGAAAATGTTTAGCAGTTATTAAAAATGGTGCATTGGTGATTGGGTAATGAATAAGGTGAAAATATAGTCTTTTAATATTTCTTTGTTCTTGACCTCAACTGCTGATAATTTTTTAGCATAATAAGCCCTACAACTATCCTGATATGAAATTCATCTGTCAATTGAACTTGAGTCAATTTGACCTAATAATATATCTAGGGAATTGGCTAGATGGGTGTGATGGGTATTGGTGGAAGTGGGATCCCTCATTATCTCAATTAATTCTTTAATTTCAATTTTATTTCCCATAATGTTGTTAACTAGACTCTCCTAACTATCTAGGGGATTTTGCAAAACTATAGGAGTGTTAAGTGGACGGATAGGAGGAGGAATAAGAGGGTTTTATGGAGGGTTAGGATGAAGAACAAGAGGATTCTATGGAGGGTTAAGAGGGTTAGATAGAAGAATGGGAGGGTTAGTAAGATGGACTAAAAACAAATAAATTACAACTAAAAATTAAGGTTAAATAATGAAAACAACTAAAATTTAGGGTTAATAAGTGCAGATTTTTAGCACTTACCTCTTCTACGTGGCAACATTGTCAATTAGTGGCTTCTTGGGATGAATTTAGCAGCTTCTTGGCAAGGTTTTATCTTTCACCCAAAACGTGATCGTGAAAGGTGAGGTTAGCAAAGGAAACTCGAATGCAAAATGAGGAATTTTGTATTTGGGTTCTGGTTTTTTTTTTTTTTTTTAGTGAAATAGGTAATGCAATCATGTTATTAATGTGATCACATTATTGAAAAAATAATAACATGATCATGTTATTATTTAAAATAGCGTGATCACGTTATGTCTTGGTAATTACTGAATCATAATTTAAATAAGTGATTACGTTAATTAAATAACATAATTGCATTACTAAAAATGTCCATAGAATTATCCCCTAACTTTATGCACTTACTCGAACCTAGTGACATATTTAAGTTGTCATTTTATATATTTGAGGGTGGATGATGATGTCATGAGAGTTACATCTGATGTGTCATTTAAATTAATGATGCAATATCATTAATGTGGGGATAAGACATTGAGGTCCTAGAGTCAATCTTGTTGCTTCCATTCATCGATGTTGCCAATATATTACCACCTAAAAATAAAAAATTACATATCTTCTAGCATTCCTTATATTATTAGGGCAACTTCTAGTTAGTATACAAATATATTAATGAGGAGAGAAGGATGGGTGGAACCATCCACTTTTTTCCTCTCTAGCATCTTTCTCCATTGACAAAGTTTATTTGATATATTTTTTTATTAGATTTTAGTATGTAATATGGCGATTTGTTAGTAAGAGTTAGAAAAATTATACATGAACTAAAGATAACTAAGTTTATGGAGTATGTAACACCTTTTAAATAATGATTGTCTCAAAAAAAATATATTAATAATTAAAAATTTTATGAACAATTTAATTAGATTCTTTTATTTTTTAGAATTTTAAACACTTCTAAAATTATTAAAATTTAATTTAAATATAACAAAATGATTTATAAAACATCTTCACAAATAATCTAATAAATTAAAAACTCAAAAAATTAAAATATATATATATATATATATATATATATATATATATATATATATATATATATATATATATATCTTTCATTATTTTTTATTTTATTTATAAATTTATTAGTTAATAATGAAGGGATTTTTAAGCTAAAAGTGTGCCACTTTACATGGAGTTGAATCATATAAAAGTAGTTTTAGGTCCCCATTAAGTGAAATGTCAATTTATTTTCTACATTTTAAAATTAATTATTAATTTAAAATGAAAACAATTGGTTTTATTCATTTAATAATAGAACAATGGTTGGTGTTTATTATTAATGGGAGGTGCATGTTTCAAATTTCATTGGAAGTGCAGAATTTTCTTTTTATTTGTTTTATTCAGGTTATTCTTACACACTGATTTAGCTCCTACTTGTCATCTTTTCTATTTGTACTCATTTTGTAAAGCTGAATATATGGAGGATTTGCATTGTTTTCATTATTGATTTCTCTCTAACAATAGCTTGCTCATTTTCACTTATTGTTTTGTTCAAGCTTTAGTGCATTCGTTATTCCAGAGAATACGAGTTTGGTATGCAAATGTCTATTTTTTATGTTGTTTTGAGTTTATTATGAGGTCATGAGTTTTTTATTTTCAAAGTTTGTTTTAAATTCCATTACCAAAGTTTTTTTCCGCATAGAAGTTTTGCTTCATGGTATCTACTTTAGAGTGACTGCTCCAACATCTTCTATCATCATTCTACTGTCTAGTTCATATATTGAGGCGGAAAAATTATTATGCTTTGAGTTAGAAACGTTGTTCCATTGTTATCAACTCATTGCAGATTTTCATCTACGGTCTTCATTCAGTTGTTTAGTTATTCATATATTTATCTGTTCATTTGGACGGATGATTGAGGAGTGTTTACAGAGTGAGATCAAGAGAAGTTTAGCAATGACGTAACCTTTGTTTCTTTGCCATCTCACCTTCAAAACCAAAGAATACGTGATTGCTTTTTCGATTGGGAGGATACACAAAGTCGGCTGGTCAATGTTAGAGAAGAAGACTCTTACAATGGCCACCTCTCACCTATCACAGCCCGGAATGGCCTGCATCACCATAGTGGTTGGTTAAAGCATCACCGTTCAAAAACCCTTCTATTTGGGCTCGTCTTTTGGTCTCCACAGACTCCACCTAAGCTAGAAATGACATGTTCATAATTTTAGTCTGATTATGCCCATCGAGGCCATGCCATAGCTGCAATTCTCCACGTGGATGTCCTCCACTGGTCTTCACTGATTTTCTGCCACATCTTCTGCATAGCTTCCGTCTTGCTAGCCTCCCTCACCATTTCAAACTGGTGGTGAAATGTTTCTTTAAAATCGACCCTTTTTATTGCAATACGTGGTTTTTACAAACCACCATTCAAAATTGTGGTTTTATGGGCACCCCACTGTTTTCTCAAAAAAAAAAGGGGGGTTTACTTTATATTTTAATATTAATCATGTATTGATATTACAATATCCAATTGTAATGTTTTGGGTACAAGGTGGATTTAATTTGCATTGAAAATTGTTTTTTTGAAAAATAATATTATTATGGGCCTACTTATATTGTTGGGAGATATAACAGAGATATTATAAAATTGTATTTTACTTGATCATAACTTTTTCGTTATCTTTTTTGCTTGTTGAAGACCATAGGGTGAGGTTTGGGTTGGCAGGTGGTCAAACCCCCTCACAAGCAAATTACTTTATTCTCTTTCTCTCATTGTATGCTCACATTCTTTGCTTGTTTTATCACTTGTACTCCTCACAAATGTACTATCGTTGGTAACAGACGTCCATTTTAAGGGAGCATTTTTTGGCTAAAATTAATGAATTTTAGGCAATTCCAAGGGCCACACAAGCTTCAAATTATATTTGGCATTAGGGACTATGACCCTCAACCCTGCCCTACACCTAGACCCTACAAGGGAATCTACCCCTTGACCCATCTAGGGACTACCACCTCCAAACCCCCACATCATAGCACCTTGTTCAGTATTTCTAGTGTACTTTCTTCCATTAGAGGGTGAGGTCTAATTTGACAAGCAATTAGATCCTCCCACAACAATATTTTATATGTCTTATTTATATTTACACATGAAAGCATTATCAAAAGAATCTGGCATCCTCTTGTTTCACCTATTTACATTTTCACATGTACCATTTTGGTGTCGTCTACACTAATAGATCACATTTGGACACATGGTCAACTATGTTTGACATTCATTCACTGAGATGTGTATTGACACTTGTGTGTTATTTTCTCTTACTTGTTTGGATGCATTGTCAGTTGAGTCTAACATCCATACCTAGAGTGTGCATTGGTAATCACATAATTAGCACTAATTGCTCTCACATTTGTGGATAAATTCTCAGTTGATACTAGCATCCATTCACTTGAACATGCTTTATACTTGTAAATATAGGGGGGTCATTGCTAATTGTCTTGGAGGGGTTGTTATGGGCCATAATTTCTCTCTTATGTGCACACATAATTTCTAAGTCTTGTGTGCCACTTTGATTTCATTTTCATAGATTGCTCTAACATTCTTGAATGCATTATCCACAGAGCCTAACATCCATTCATTGATAATGCGTTGTCACTTGTGAAGTGTTTTTCTCATTGCAATTCTTTGGTGTCTTTTCTTAGTCATGTCATATTCACTTGAGAGATACTAGCTGATGAGGAGACTTGATTCTACACCAATGGCTCTTTTTAGAAATACCAACTATGCTTCTTGATGTTCTTGCATGGAACACTTAATCATAAGCAAGAATCATACTCCATTCTTATATGGACATATTACTAACCCTACTAACTCTAGTCAGTATAATAAGTGGGATAACACTTGTGACAAGGTTATTGGTACCTTACCATTGCATGTTTCCATGGATCTTCGTTACCATGTAGAGCATACATAATGTCCCTTCACTATTTAGAACATTCTTTAGTCTCTTTTCAGAGATCCTACTGAGTTTTATATCACTCCTCATCCTATTCCTATTGTCTCTTCAGAGACTATTGTACTCCCTCCTCCTACTCCTATTTATGGTGATGACACATTCATGATGGATTGTGCTCTTCCTTGTATCGATCAACCACTATAAGATGTGATTCTACTTGACCTTAGTTGTCCTATTGTAGATTCTAATTTTGTACCTATTCAGGGTGTTACTTTTCTAGAGCCTTCATAGTCTTGTACTTCAAAGGAGTCTACTATTTTTAATGTAAATACATCCATTGAGAGCTTCGATGTCTAATATGTTCTTGTTAATGTGAGTACATATATTTATAGCTTTCTAGTATTGTAACTTTCTAGTTTAGCAAAGAGGAAATTATTTATACAAATGTATAGATTGTTTTGAGCAACTAAGATTCTACTATACAATGAGAGATGTTTCTAAATAAAGCATATCATGTAATGGAATACATTTTCAAGTAGTGAAAGATATTATTAACTACATATGAATGCAAAATCTTCATAAACTACCCTAGATAATGCTCTAAACAAACTAAATCACTAAAACAATGAAAACCTAGCTAATACACCATTGTAAACAAATAGGAATTTAAATTTGCATAGAAAAGTGCCCTCATATCAAAATCAAAAATATTGTGTTGATGTTCTACCAACTAGGAATCTAAGCTAGGAAGCAATGATGGAGGAAAACCAAGCTAGTCCACAACCAGGAGCCAATAACAATGGAAGAGGTGAAAGAGAAGCTGCAAACTATGAAAGAGCCAATGTGCAGAGCACAAGAATAGGTGAAATGGAACTTGAGGAAGCTAGGAGCAAACAAAAATCCTTAAGATCACTATAGAGATCAAGGTGAACCACCAAAATAAGCTATAAAGTATTAGGGCATCCCTTGTCATAATGAAAGCTCAAGTATGCCAAGAATGAACTGAGTGAGATTCAAGAAATCATAAGAGCTTAGAGATTGATGATCAAAAAAATATATCAAAGAAAATAATAGGTGAGAGAAGGTTAAAATGAGTGATAATAAATCATATATGGCAACCCTAATCTACCAAAATCCAAAAAATACATGTTTCTAGCCGTTGGGACCAAACATGGCTCTTTTTCTCACATTTTATGTAGGCTATGGCCTAGGCCACAGATTTGGTGAAGAAGACATATGACATAGGCCATGGGTTCCCCCATAAGCCATGACCTAGGTCAAAATCCCATCCTGGGTGGTCATCAAGCTTTTGAAAGGGCAACGGGAGGCATCTGAAAGGCCTATCAGCAAGTGAAAGGGTTAGTAAGGTGTCAGGGATGTCTAGGGGATAGATATATGACATAGAAGGGTCCATGTAAATATAAATTATATCTAAGTGGGATAACTAAGGGTGGTAGTCTTTACATGATTTGATATGTAATGATAGGGAGGAGTAGGATCACGGGAAATATGATTGCATATGCCCCTGAGGTATAAATAATCGATATTCAAATGAAAAAAGAGTGTTGTGCATTACCTAGAAGCCACACAAAACCAAAGAAAAGTAAGAATTGAAATGATAAAAGAGAACATTACCTACACTTAATAGATAAAGATGGTAGAAAAATAATTCAATGACATGATCCATGGGTGAGATTACAAATGTTGTGTAATCCAAATCCAAATCCAACTCTCTCTCTCTCTCCAACTCATATAAAGAAGGGGCATAAGTGATATCAAATAAAAATGTATAATCTAGAATGACATTCACTAGGGCATCATCCTTAGTGTTCTCCCTATGAGGGATATGGGTGACCTGGACATATTTGAAATAGGAAAGCAAATCATGCACCACCTTGAATAGGGGGAGCAATTTAGAGCTAAGGACAACCCATGCACTAGTGAGTTGAGACACAACTAAGAGTGAGTCAAAGAACAACTACACATAGCATGTACCTAACCCATAGGCATTAGTCAATACACTAATGATTACATGATACTCGACAACATTATTTGTCTCACTAGTAAGGAAGAAACTAGATATAGGAAGCTCATGGACCTATAAATCATCAATGACCCAAGCTATAGTAGCAAGTCCTAGGTTGCCCTGACTACCACCATATATATGGATCACCATTGATAGGTGCACCATGATGGGGGTTGAGGACATAATAATAGTGGCCATATAAGAACTATCTCAAGGTGAGGTGAGGTAAACAAGCTGCACATAGGAGATAGATAATGAAACCAAGCCATAATCAAAGCAATTGACCAACGCCAGTCGTGGAAAGAGGTGACAAGGGGATGTGATAGAAAGTTTGTATAAAATGAAGACTAATTAGTATAGACCATAACAAGTCCTAAACTACCATAATTAGCAATCGACACCACCTACAAGGACCAAAATAAAAGAGAAAAATAGGATTTATAATAGTTTGACTATAGAGCTACAAATAAATGATTAACTAAAAGAAGCACAACAAGCAACTTCTATCTCTAGGTGCCCACAAGATGTGGCACCAACCTGAGAGGTCAATGAGGACTCTTGAGGGGTCTTAAGGACCAAAAAAGGGTGAAAAAGGGCCTAAATAAGCCTTAAATTAAAAAATGGATGCTATCATTGCACTCATAATGGGTTGAAACTCCTAAGATGGAGGTTTTGTGATCTAGGATGTAATGGAGGGTGAAAACCCTAAAAAGGGGCCCACTAAAAGCCAAAAGAGAAAAAAGGGTGAAAAAGAAGTAATTTTCACACTCATTTTTCTCTAAGAGACAATGAGGAGAGAAAAATAACCACCAAAGCCCAAACAGAGAATATGAGGATGCGGGGAGTATATCACAAGTACACACGATGGTTCGAGTAAGTCCTCTAAAGAAAATTTTGTCATTTTTTTAGTTTTGGGGTCTTAGAGGCCCAAAGGGATTTTTTATTTAATTTGGATGATTCAATGGATGAATCAAGTATAATAACTAGTCAAAATGACTAGGAGGCAGAGAGAAACAATCTAGGCTAAGTGGGAGGCTAAATAGAGGCCTAAGGAGGGAGATTAGGGCTTGCCAAAATATCACAACCCAGGTAACATCCTAACTAGGCAAACCTATGGCTTGGGTCACTGATAGGCCATAGTTCTATGTCCTATCCCACTACCAAGTTGTGGCTTTATCCAAAAATCTATAACCTAGGTCAGAAAGGGTCCAAACTTGGCTCCAAGGAGGTTGAGAGAGCCTGGAGTAGGCTAGAAGAGACTGGAGGAGGGGGAAATAAATAAATAATTTAAATAGCTTAATTTTAACCTAATTTATCCACTTTATGATTGGTATAATTGATCCATTTGTGTATTTCTTAGTTTTGTAGACACACAAAGGATTCAGTGCACCAAAGGAAGGAGAGTCATCAGAGGCAAGTGAGTGACTAGCACACAGAGAGACCCTATGAGGTGACAAATTGAGAGAGAGTTATAGCATGGTTGGTCAAGGAGGTTGACTCTCTACTTATAGAAAACTAGGATCACCTACAAAGTGCAAGGCTATATATATTGGTACATGTACCATCACTACGTTACTCTAGGGACCTAATAAACACATTGGTTACCACATGGGTGCATAAGAGGCATGTATTCTAGTTAGGGCCTGAGATAGAGGTCATCCTAAGCATTAAGGATGTCTATCAGCTCTATGTGACAAATCCTATAGGGAGGGAGATAGAGATTCCATAGGTATAAGACACAGGCACAGTAGAGCTCTATCTAGTGGGACCCCATCGAGAGTGGAAAACATATGGGGTATAGATCACACAACTATCTCTAAGGGTTCCACAACTATGGATGGTGATATTAGGTACCATGGTCAGGAGGCTCTACATTGGCCAAATCATAGGGAAGCTACCACTATCCTAGATAGGATATATCTAGAGAGCAGAGGGAGGATAGAGGTATGTATGGGGCCAGTACATCTTGGGAAGAATGTACCAATAGTTAGATCACATCTGATGCATAGGGGTAGGAGGATTGACACAACCTAGATTACTTATATATTGGGATTATGAGAGACTCCCATTGACATGATTGAGGACACCATGGGGTGGTGAGGCATACCTTGTGCTAAAAGAGGGTGTTGCATAGGCCGTATGATTCATAGGAAATATGGGTATTATGTGAACCACCTTAGATTGAGATGTAGTGGATAACTATATCTAAGATCCATACAAATACATGGTGTGGTTAGAGGATGCTAGAGTGGAGATCCATGTGGACGAGGAGGAGTTACAAGGTCCATAGGGGCCATATCAGCATGCAAGGTGATAGGCTCTAGTGACACAAGAGAGATAGACACAACTCAAGTTGGCTAGATTTGAGCAAGGAGTGCAGTTGAGATAGAAAAAGGAAGCTAATAGTGGAGATAAGAATCCATGATGAGGGCCATTTCCATTAGGAGTATAACTAGTTAGAGGTCCCCAAAGACCAGCATTATGACCAGGTAAGAAAAGTGTATTTTTAGATAGCACTTATCTTTATTACTCTTCCTTTATCAAGAAATAGTATGTGACTAACATATTTTCTCTATGTGTGTGTGCAAAAGACCAACCTAGCTAGAATGAATCTTAGATGGACCTACTACTAAGGGAGATATTCCCTGATGTGGTGGTAGCACCACTCATGGAGAGAGTGCCACATCTACTAATGAGGGCAAGGCCACATACTCACTACTAGTGGGTGGGTGCATAAGCATCATTTGAATTGGCGAGAGCACAAAACCATATACCATGGATAGAGGAGTCATAATGGAATGAGGAAGTCATGACTTATCATGGGATATATGTGGCATGGTCTAAGGCATAGTTGGCTTGAACAGAGGTAGATATCAATTAGCTATAAGCTGATTTAGCTTGAGAGTAGGCTAGAGGAGCAGAGGCACCTAAAGAGAGGGTAGACCAACTAGTTTCCATAGAAGAGACCATGGATCGATTAGTCAAGAGGAATAGATCAATATCTCCACCTAGAGAAGGACTACCATAGATAGAGCCCAGTCATAGGTTAATTGGGATGTGTCGTATATGTAGCCACACATGTGGCAACTTTGGGGATTGCAAGCCTAGGATTAGAGAAATCCAAGTAATGTACCTTGAAAAATCATGTATTTTTTGTGAAATATATACAATCATTTCTCATTATTAGCACATGTTTATATGGTTTTGTGTGTGATGTGTATGTTTCATCTAAGATAGACTACTAGATACATGTGATTAGACATTAAGAATTGATAATTAAGAACCCATGTGTACACACATATACAAGAATCATAGAGGTTGTTGGTGCGATAAAAGGGGAAAGATCACCCCTACCACCATAGGTAACTTTCTAGGAGGTCTACACAGACCCTAAATGTGGAATGTCTTAAGGTGGAACCCATTGATCAAGTTTTGTAGGGGCTCTCCTTTGAGATTTGAGAGATGATAGGCCCCATTTTGACATGAGGCAGTGATCACAAAGGGGCCCAACCACTTGTGAACAAGTTTTCCCTTTTTATGTGATTCTTAACAAAGATGAGAACCATATCACCTACCTTGAATGGATGCAAATGTACCAATTTATTGAATTGGTGGTATTGACAACATTGGTAAACATGACTATGCTCAAGAGAGTCAATTCGGTGTTAATCTATCTAATCAATCTTGGTGAGGTGAGTGGCTCATTCTACTTCATCAGATAGCAATCCAAACGTCTTAACCTATAGTGAAGGGATTAAGACCTCTAGAGGGAGAATGACCTTGGACCCATATACGATTGCATACAAGGTTGCCCACATGGCCATCTAGAAACTAGTCTGGTAGGCCCAAAGGATAGGATAGAGCATGAGGTGTCTATCATGATTAGACTAGGCAATAGTGTGAAGAAGCATCTTATTCAAAGTCTTGTTTAAATATCAAGCTTGCTTATTTCCCTAGGGGTAATGGGTAGAGAAGAAATTGAGCTTGAATCCAAAGTGTTCGGTAAGCTTGAACATCTTGGGGCTTTAGAATCCTGGGCTATTATCGACCATGATCATATTGGGAACCCTAAACCTAAAAATGAGTTAGTTTAAGAAAAAATTGGCCACAGTCTTCCCACACATGCCACAAATGGGCATGGCCTCAACCCATTTTGTGAATTAATTAGTGGTAGTGATGAACCAATGGTGGCCATCACAAGAGGTAGGTTTGAACTCATCGATCAATTCAAGATCCCAAGAAATGCCAAGGGGCTGAGATAGAATGAAAGAGGACTATAGGGGCATTAATATCATCCCTGGTGAATTGTCACATCTTGAATGTCTTGGTGTATTGGATGACATCCTTAACAAGAGTGGGTCAATAGTAACCCATCTTAATGATACACTGAGTAGTGGCTTTCCCTCCTAGGTGGCCACCACAGACACTCCAGTAAGACTCCTCTATCATGAGAGATGTTTCCTCAGGGGCTAAACACTACATCAATATGCCATCTAGACCTCTCTTGAATAAGACACTAGCTATGATAACATAGCAAGTGGTGAGCTTGTGAATTTGATAACATTTCTATGAAGGGGCATCAATGGGATAAGATTGGGTCTCAAGGCAACCTACAATAGCTTGATACCAATCACACTTAGAGACCTCAATCTAGTCAACCAAGTAGACCACCTCATCAAGGAAGGCATCATCAAGCAACTCCTCACTAGGGTTGGGTAACAAGTATTCAATGAGTTGCTCGGCTACAAATAAACCCTTAGTGACTTTTGGTTAATGATATAGAGGTCAAACTCTTGAATAATCTTGATCCACCTCACATTTTAGTTGGTAAAATGTGTCTTACTGAGTAAATAGTGAAGTAGATTGTATTTTATAATCACATTGGTGGTTTGACCCAACATGTAGTGTCATAACTTCTTTGCGATAAATTTGAGGGAGAGGCATTGCCTCTCAATAATAGAGTAGTTGAGCTCAGGAATAACTAACATGTGAGAGATGTAGTAAATATCTCTCTCTCTCTCTCTCTCTCTACTAGTATCATCTTTTTGACATAGCATACCCCCAATGGAAAGATCAATGACAAAGGTATATAAGATGTACTCAAAACCTCAATGGGTGCCATCATTATGGGATGGTTGTGAAGTATGCACTTTAATTTCTCAAAATCCATTTGGAATTTAAGGGGCCACAAGAATTGGGTGTTCTTTCATAAGAGATGCATGAGGGGTATGGATTTATGTGCAAAATCTTTTAAGAAATGTTTAAGGAAGTTGAGTATTTCAAGGAAGGACTACAACTGCACAAGATTTCAAGGTGGAGGTATCTCTAGGATCACTTTAATCTTCTTAGGATCCACTTTGATGCCTCATTATGAGATGAAGAAGCCAAGAAGCTTGCTAACTGAGATGCTAAAAATATACTTTTTAGGGTTGAGACTGATGTGGTACTCCCTAAAATACTTAAAGATGATCTTGAGGTCTTGTACATTCTCATCCTACTTGTAGGATTTGTTGAGGAGGTCATCACTATAGAATTCCACAATCTTATGGATGGGGTTATAAAAAATATGGGTCATAACACACTAATACATGGCCCCAAAATTATTTAGACCAAAAGGCATAATGGCATAATAGAAGGTACCTCATGAAGTAGTGAATGTCATCTTATATTGGTCTTTAGGTGCAAATTGGATTTGATTGTACCCTAATAATCCATCTATGAGTGACATGATTTCAAAATCGGTGATGGAGTCCACAATTTGGTTGATTAAAGGAATGGGAAAATTAGCCTTTGGACAAGCTAAATTGAGGTCTCAAAAGTTGATTCAGATGCAAATGGATCTATTCTTTTTGAGAATAGGGATGAAGTTGGCAACCCATCATAGGTAGTCAATCATAGTGATGAAACCGACTTGGATGAGAGTTTTTATTTTGGCCTTGACTAACAGGGAGACTTTAAACACTATTGATCATTGGTTTTGGTGAATGGGATAGGCACCATCATCTATAATGAGGTTATATACAATGACTTTAGGGTCCATGCCCTTCATGTTGGCATATTCTCAAGAGAATACATCCATAAATTATTGCAAAAAGGTGACCAAGACATCCCATTCCTCTTCAGTAAGGCTAACACTGATCTTAATAATCTTTGGCCTTCCATAGGTTCTAAGGTTGATGTCTATAGATCCTTCAACATCCATAACATTGCCTTCCTTGAAATACTTAGTTTTAGGAGGGATCAGTTGGTCTAAATCCTTAAGATTAACCATCATGACATGCATTATGGGGATGCTAGGGGTTGGGTCATTAGAGAGAAAAATCTCCAAACGTAATTGGTCGAGAGGATGGTGATACTTGTGGAAAAATTTCATGAAATTGACATTTTTTTCTCTCCTTGAATAGATTATGTGTTGTAACTTGAATGAAATAACACTTGAGATTAGACTCAGCCACTCTAGTGGCCTCTGTAGGAGATGCATTGAAAGAGTTGATACTACAATGGGAGAAGCATGATGATAGGGGAAGCTCAATGTTCAGGTAAATGTCTTAAAAGAGGTCTCTAAGAAGGTAAGAGCCATCTTGGCATCACAAAGTTGGAGAGGGATTTGGTTGATGCATGCTAAACTCTGAAGGAGTGAATGTTGATCAATACTCAACTGGTTCAAAATGTTCATCCTTGAGAAAGTGAGACTAAAAAGTGGGGGACATGTGGGAGTCCATAGGGCCTTATGAGGAGATATCTAAATCCTCACTTGAGGTCTTTATCTTTATGTAAATCAATGCCCAAGGATCTAAGTGAGCCTCCATGGTAAAAACCTCACCTTCATGCATGAACTAGACCATGCAAAACATGGTAGATGTGATGGCTTGCATAGTGGCAGTCTAGGGATGGCCAAGGATCATGTTGTATGAGAGATCCAAGTCTAACACACCAAACTTGATCCTGACTATCTTGGGGCCAAACTTGACCTGAAGCTTCATGTTTTCCACTGGCGCAACTATGTCATTATTGAAACCAACATAATTATTGTGAGAATCAAAGATCTTCCAACTAATCTAAAGCTCATTGAATGCATACAAGGGCATGATGTTCAATGTGGCTCCTTTGTCAATGATACATCTCTTGACATGACAATCATCGATGGAGGTCTCAATATCGAGTGGGAACCTATCCCTCTTTGTAAGAATTGAAGCATTTAGCAATGAGGCAGGGTTGAAAGATAATGTGGGAGGATGAGGATGATCATAAATGTCAGAGTTAAATAAAAAATTGACATCATCCCACAATGGACCCTTATGAGAGAGACCAAGCTAGTAAAAAATGAGACCCCTTTTCTTAGGTCAAAGGTGAAGAAGGTCCCAAATGGATATCCCAGTTGAGAGGCCCTATAACTTCTCTATGATAGAGTAAGGATGTTGTCTATCCAGGGAAGTGATGTTATACCAAAAGTCAAATTTGACTTTGGGGTTATCTGGCCCTATGGGCTAGGAAGGAGGCCCTGTACCACTAGCATCTCTGATGGGGTTAGTGGCCCAACCTGAGTGTGTGTTGAAAAAACACTCATACCCATTATAGGCTACATCGATATCATCAATGACCTTGTCTCTCTCGCACTTGGCCTTCCCTCTCAGTTCATCCTAGGAAGAGGGTTTAGAAGACATATAACATCAAGAACGGGAACAATGGGCCTTATCCTTGAAATTATTTTTTTCCTTGTGGTTAGGTAGAGGCTCCTTGAACACTTTTAATTTGTGGTTGGGTTTCACAAGTGGAGAAATCTAAGGTGAAGGTGAAATTTGCACACTAGACTTTTGGCTGACATATTTTTCATCATTATGGCCTTTCATCTGATGGAAGTTAAAAACCTTGGTAGGTTCATAAAGGAACACCATCCATGGTTTCATGGTGCTTATTTTGGAGGCCTTCTTTTTAGTGGCCTTTTACTTAGAGCATTGACCTCATGACTATCCTTATTTTCCTTCTCATGAAGAGAATTAGTGACACCATCGTTGGTCACATTGCATTTGTGATCATGCAAAGAGGATGACTTTTAGGTCGACATAGGGTGAATTCCTACACACACCTAAAAGACTTCAATCTTAAGACACTTATTAAAATCTTCATCATATGAGGTGGGTTCACGCTTGAGGACCTCAAGGTAAAACTCGTACCTTAATGCTCACTTGAACATATCATAAAGCTAATCATCTAAGAATTTTGTCCTGCATGTATGGACAACTGAACACCACTTATGTACCAAATAAAAGTTTGACTCACCCTTGGCCTATGTTATGGAGGTAAGTGATTAGATGTCGAGGTTAAATAGTTTATAGATATTGAAGTACTAGATGAATTCATCCAAAAGGAACTAGAATCTAGAAAGAGAATCTGAAGGTAGATTATAAAATGAAATGAGAGATTTGGGTCACAGGGAGCAAGAAAAGAGATTCAACATAATGCCTTCATCATGTTCCCAATCCATACATGCCATCATAAATTTCATGATATGCTTTTTAAGACTAGTATCCTGAGTCTCATTAAAATTAAGAAGTTTAGGGATAGGATTATGAAGGGGAATAACACACACCTGAGGGGATAGATGACTCTTACAGATATCCTCATAGGCATAGTTGATAGAAGGTTTGTAAGGATATTCCTGAGGAGGCTCATAGAGATTATGATGTTTCCTATTCCAATAGGACTCATAAAAACCTTGGTCATGAAAGGGATGATGCTGAAGAGGCTCTTGGTGTGGGAGATGGGAATAGTGAAATTCATCCCTATCACGAGGTGGGGAATGACCACGAGCAAAGTCCCATTCCCTATGGGGATGATGAGACTATGTAGCATGCCCATGGAAATAGTCATGGTGACTTGGTTATTCATGACATTGACCATGTGTGACAAGACAAGGGTCTACATGAGGGAAATGATGTTCAGGATAAGCATACTATAGATCTCTATTCTATAAGTGGCAATTGAAATCAGCATGCTCATTTGAGACTCTAAAGGAAGGACCAAGAGGATGGGAGGACTCCATGTGATGTGGATGCCTCATTAAGTTAGAATGCCTATGTCCCACAACATGGACATGAGGGGGTTATTGCTACAAAGTCTCCTAACAAGAAAGGGGCAGGAAACTCACATGAGAACTAGTCAAGGCACACAAAATGGAGTGGATGAAAACTTTGTCCTTAGAGGAAGCACACCACCTAATACTAGGGAAACAAAAGAGAACTTCATTCACCTAAAGCCATATATGAAAATCATCAATGATTCTGCATAGCTCATCAGGTCTCAATCATGAAATGGGATCCTCATCACCCTGAATGGGTGAATAAAACATGATGTGAGGCCAAGGGGAGTGTTCCTCAAATGAATGGAGATCAAATTGGTATAAAAGAGACTAATTCCATTGATTATAGATATAATAATAATGTTCCCTATAGAAAATGAGAGGGTCGAGGTCACTATGTTAGGTCAAGGGAACATCCTAGGTCCTATAATGTCTATGTCATTCCATTGTAGCCTTAGCCTACTAATGAGTGAACTTAGGCATAAGACCCTGAATCTGATAGGATTGGTGTCCCAAGGGTGGGAGGCCAGCCATGGATGAAATGAAGCTAGAGAAACATGGGAGATAATAAAAAAGGCAAACAAATGATGAACCAATAGGGAAAAGGACACAAAACCAAAGTAGGATAAAACAACCAAGGTGAGAGCCAAAACACAACTAAAAGTAAATCCTGACAACTAACAAAAGGGATTTGGCTAAGAGAGTTATAAATGAGCTAGAACTAGCATGAAATAATATGTGAAGTCCTATTGAGAGTGCTAGAATGTATCTCTAAGAATCCTAACAGAGCCACTAGGGTTTGGTAGGGGGTACACATGGTACTTAAGTAAACATCTAAAAGGCTAGAAATCTCAGGGACACTATGGGATATTAGGGATATATAGAGGTTATCTAGTTTGTCGGTTTATGCCAAGTTATATGAATACTCATAAACCAAGTTAGGGATAACATGATCAAGCACACAAAGTATGCAGGTATCTCTAATTGGTATAACCACAATAAAATGAAAAACTAAAACAAGAAATCTACTCGCATACAGATTATGGAAATGAAAATGTTAAATTAATAGAACTATCAAATGATGCATAAGCTTAAGAGAGAGGCACTTTCAAGCCAAATGAAATATGTTTTGAGAATCAAAGATGTTTTCAAGCAAGGGTGTAATATAATGTCTAATCTAAGCCTAAGTTAATTCTTTTTTCTCAACACTATTATTTCCTAGTAATGCAACTTTCTAGTTTATCAAAGAGGAGATTGTTTATGCAAATGTATAAACTATTTTGAGCAACTAGGATTCTATTATGAAATGAGAAATGTTTCTAAATAAATAATATCATGTAATGGAATAAATTTTCAAGTAGTGAAAGATATTTTTAACTACATACGAATGCAAAATCTTCATAAAGTACCATAGATAATGCTCTAAACAAATTAAATCACTAAAACGATGAAAACCTAGCTAATACACTATTGTGTCTGAAAGGTCTATCAACGAGTGAAAGGGATAATAAGGTGTTAGGGATGTCTAGGGGATAGATATATGATGCATAAGATTCCATGTAAGTAGAAAATGTCTCGAAGTGGGATAACTAGGGTCAATAGTCTACACGTGAGCTAATGTGTAATCATAGGGAGTAGGGTCACAGGAAGTATGCTTACACTATGTGATTCATTTACAATATCTTTTTTAGTTTTGATATTTTTTTAGCTAAGCTCTCCTCTTCACATGGAAATTATTATAGTCAATATTCCATGTTATTTTGATAGGTTTAATTCAGTGATATTACATCCATTTCTTGTGTACAATCTTTTCGAACCTATGCCACACCTTATTTTTAGACCTCTTGTATATATCTTCATACTATTTCCTTCATCTTCCATTGTGGAACAGATAGACTTTCAGTACACACCTACTCTTCCTTTGACAAAAACAAGAAACATTATTTGATGCAGATGGAGCTTTTGTAGTATTTAGGTAGAGGATCTAATTAGCGAAAGTGGTCATCTTATGATCTATACTTGGAGTGTCGACTACTTCAACATATTTTGTGGATACTTCTTAGCTCTTATATGTATATACTCTATTAATCTCACTTATGGATGCATTTTTGGTTGTGTTCGACATCCTTAGACCGTGCACTATTTATCTTCTTCTTTTCTCTCTCTTTTTTTTGGGAGGGGATATTTTTTCCTAAGGGTTTTTTCCTTTTCTCCACTTTATGAGAGTTGATTAATACATGGGTACCTCATTAATCCTTGTTGTTAGGACCCATTTATTCTAACCTCCTAAGCTATGGTTACGGGGGGTGTGTTAATGTAGGACTTTATTTTTTGTTTTAATTTATTTTATTTATGTTATTCTTGCATGTGTGGTTTAGCTTGCTTAGGTGTCATTTGTCATAGGGAGCTACTTGACCATCTTTTTTAGCTAGTTGGTAGGAGTTACTCCTTGATTGGCTATTCCAAGTATGGGAGTTACATGCCTATTCTAGGCTCTTTACCACTATTATAGGGGTGGTTACTTGTCATCTCTCATAATTTTACTCCTTTTATAAATATGAATGCATGGAGGATTTGCATTGTTTTCACTCTTGATTTCTCTCTAACAGGAGTTTGCTCATTTACCCTCATTACTTTGTTCAAGATTTAGTGCATTCATTATTCTAGTTTTGATTTTGGTATATTCTCTGATACTTACTTATGTTAATATGGTCCATAATTCATTGGGTTATACCTAATTTTTAGTATGGTACGTATTTACCTTTTTTAGTCATAAAAATAAAATTTAGACTCTGATTGGCCTCATGATTCCATATACACTTAACAAAAAAAATAGTCAATTTTTAATATTTAGATTTGTATTTTAGTGAATGGTATTTTTCAAGTTCATGTTAACCATCATATATAAAACACTTTTAAAAAATTAGAAAAAGATATATATATATATATATATATATATATATATATATATATATATATATATATATATATATATGGATTGTCAAATGGTTGACCCAACGTGGCTAGATTCATATTTTGGTGAATGGTGTTTTTCAAGTTCATGTTTACTGTCATATATAAAATCCTTTAAATTTTTAAAAACATTAAAAATAAAATACATATGGATTGTTAAATGGCTGAGCTAGGGTGTCTAGATTTTTATTTTGGCGAATGGTGTTTTTTAAGTTCATGTTTACCATTATATATATAACCCACTTAAAAAATTAAAAAAATTGTAAAATACATATGGATAGTCAAATAGTTGAGTTAGGATTGATCCCCAATATTTTTCACTATACTAAAAAACATCTTCCATTAAAAAAAATAGAAACTTTAAAATACATTTATATTAACTCTATTTAAGGTTTTTTTTTTAAAAACACATCTTTAAATTGAAAGGTGAACACTCTCTTCAAATAATTCACAATGTATTTTATTTTTAATCCAAAGGCATTTCTATTGTCATTGCCACAATATCATATCTAAAGCTTTTGAAATAGTGAAATCAAAGTTAGAAAGGACTTAATTATGTCAAGGGCATTTCTATTATCATCGCCATACTATATATTTATTATCGCATAAAAAACATGCCATTCTAATCATATTCAAATATTTTTAAGTGACCAAATCAAAGTTAGATAGGACTTAATAGTATTAAATTTAAACCTCCATTAGGATACCCAATGTGTCAGTTGATTAGAGATGTGAAATTATACGATTAAAAACACTGAGATGTCATCGACAAAAATATCACAAGATTTATAATCGAACAAGGATGGCATATTAGTAATTAATATATTAGGTTTTTAACAATAAAGAATAGTTTCTAGCTGGAAAGACTTGTCCCCACCTTACAATTTTAAAAACTTACTAGTGTCACTTCATAAAACATGTCACTTTTAGCATGCTATATTAATCTCCATTAATTAGAATTATCTATTGGGTTGATCAATGTATTTAATCAGGTAACATTACTGGTATTATAAATACAACTCAAGAAACGAGAAAGTAGTGCCTATGAGAAGTGATAAAATGCATTAGATTTTGCATGCAGCAAAGGGAGCACTGACTATCAGTAGATCCAACCTAGCATGGCTTGTTATAACCCTAATACATTGGAAGCCCATGCATCATATGCCTTTAATAGTTATTATCAAGGGAATAGTTGTAAGACATGGTATTTATTCTTCAGTGGCACTACTTATGTTGTCATTTAGCCTCCAAGTCAGTAGTTAAGTTAACAAAATATTTTGTTCCTTTTGTTTGTTACAATTTTTTCCTAATCTAACATGTTTCTTGTTTTTCATTTTTTAAAGTATGGTAGTTGCACATTCCCCATGGGCTATTAGGTGGTTTATATTTTAAAGTATGGTCTAGTATGGCAGTGTATAGTGTATTCTAGGCACCACTAGGATGGCCCTTGTGATCAAGGAGGGATAAGGACTATCTTTTATATATGAATGGTTTATTAGCTTCAATAAGAAATTCAATTATCATTTTTAAAAATTTAGAATCCAACAAATTTGAGGTGGTTATGGATGATTGGTATGGTTATGAATATATTGTTTTTATGAATTTAAGTTATTTAAACTCAAATTAATTTTTAGTAAGTAACTACATTTAAGATTATAATATTTGAGAGCTAAAATTTAGAATTAAAATCACACTTTTTATTTTAAGTTGCATCATGTTATTCTTCAGTCTTGTCATAGCACCATAGATGGATGCCATGTACATATTTTAAATTCTTATGAATTTTTTCAAATGCTTTATTGTATTGGTCCTCTAGCTTACCTTCGAAAGCTATTATAATTTTTATTTTATCTATCATGTGGAAGTTATCTATCAGTTCTTATCATATCACATTTGTAAGGTATCCCAGCTTAGCGTTCACAACCTTGTCTATAAATAATGAAAGGTCTTGCCCTCATGTCTTCAGCTATAAATATTCTGACCTAGTCTATTCATCTGTAAAGTAGTTAAATTTTATTTTTTCCTTTCTTTGATTGATTTGATTTGTTAAAAATTACATAATTTGAAACTCACTAGGTAAAATTCTTTATCATGATTTACATCTACCTATATATTTTTAGTGTACACTAGTAAACTATATCTCCTTCTTCTTTGTATGATCTACTACAATCTATATATACACATGTGTACCTAAAAAAATTCCCATACATGCACACACCATAGTTACCAAGTTTATCAATGTTTCTATTTTCATCACCACACCATAGATTCATCTTCACATCAAAAATATGTCATTTTGGTCATATCCAAACCTTTTGATGGTGAAGTGGGCTACAATCAAGGATCGATCTAGATAAGATCGAATGTACGAAGCATACCCTGTATGGAGTAGTGAAATCTAATATAAACTACTAAAATGGAAGAAGTTTCTCTTCACAATAAATAAATTGTATTAGAAACATTTATTTATTATCCATAAAATCTTTAGGAAGGTACATTATAGAGGTGAAAGATAAACATGTCCTCACATCCTCATTAATATGAGATTATTTTTCACAATGCCTATAAAAACACCTAAGTGGCACTTAAGCAAGCTAACTAAATATGTATATGGAAAAACCATTAAATAAAATAAAAACTTACAATAACACCCCTCTTAAGCGTAGCTTAGGTGGGTAGGACAATTGGGTCTTGACATAAAATCATGATGAGGTACCCAAGTATAATGAAATTCCCTTAGAGGAGGATGTCAGAGTTGCCTGAACCCCAAGAAGAGATCTCAAATGAATATACTTACTCTCGGTGAAGGGTTTGGTTAATATATACATAATTTTCTCTATTATATGGATGTATCAGAGATCAATTAATTAATCATAGATGAACTCCCAAATGAAATGCATGTGAATCTTGATATGATTGGTCCATTGATAGAGGACTGGATTCTTGGGAATCTAGATAATGCTTTGGTTGTCACATAAAATGAATTTTAGTCATCACAACTGGATACCAAACTCAGTGAGAATCCCCTGAAGTTAAAAAGCCTCAATGGTATCATTAACTACTATTTTTTATTCTATCTTTGCATAAGATAAAACAATAGCATTTTTCTTCTTACTTGACCAACTAATCTAACCTAAACTGAGGGACAAACTATAGCTTGATGTAGACTTATGATTTTGAATATTTCCAACTAAATATGAATCTATATAACAATTCAAGTCAATGTTGATGTCAACTCCATAGTTAATCCCAAAACTATGAGTACCCTAAATGTATTGGATAATGTGATTAGATGTTTCTAGTGTAACTCATGTGGTTCTTGCATGAATATAAAGACCATTTCCACTATATATGAAATATCAGGTCTAGTGTGAATAAGGTAGATGAAAATACCAACTATCTATTGATATGAGGTAGCATCAACTAAATGAGATGGATAATCAACCTAAAGCTTCACACCTGATAGTTCAGGAGTTGGAGCTAGCTTATAGTCATCCATGTTAAACCATGAAAGTAAATCAAGAGCATACTTGGATTGTGCAATAGCTATCATGAAGTCAAACTGAGAAATTTCAACCTCGAGGAAGTAATTCAATAAGTCAAAGTCAGTCATTAAAAACCTATCAGAAAAAGTAATTTTAACTATTGAAATAGTGGATGAAGAACTCTCTATGATCAATAGCTTATCCATGTAAAGAACTAGAATCAATAGTGAATCAACATGTCATAAAATGTGGACATTTAGATCAGAATGGCATCTAGTGAACCCAATCGAAATAAGGAAGGAATCCATCTTGGCATACCAATCTTGAGGAGCTTGTTTGAGGCCATATATAGATTATTAAAGTTTTCAAACTAAATAAGAATATTAAACAAATCCTTATGGTTTTTCCATGTAAATTTCCTCTTTGAGGTCACTATGAAGAAAAAAATCTTCACATCCATTTGATGAACATCCCAATGATGTGTTGCGATAATATCAAGAGTGAATCAGATTTAGTTCATTTTGGAAACTGGGGTGAACATCTTGGTATAGTCAACATCGGATACTTGAGAAAAACCCTTTGATACCAAATGTGTTTTGAACTTGTCTACAGACCCATCTGCTATAAATTTTGTTTGATAGATCCACGTACATCAAAAAAAAAAATCTTCCCTTGGGAAGAGGGACTAAATACCAAGTGTTGTTCCTCATTAAGGAACTTTACTCCTCTTCCATAGCAGTATCCCACTCATGAGTGGTTGATGTCTCATGAAATTAATATGGATCATATTTAGATGTAATGAAAGCATGTGTGGCATTCTATAATTATGAATGGGTTTGCCTATTGTCTGATGGATCTCCAACCCATTAGATATCACTTTTAAGTGTCTATCTATCCCAAATAGAGCTAGTGATCAGAGAGTTAGGATGATATTCCTCATCCTTTGAAGATATTCTAGAGGTAAATATTCATCACTACTCTCATCATCAGAACTAGAAGAAGAATCTTGATCATTAGAAAGCTACTTAGGTGGATATGAATTGTTATAAATGTCATCAAATCCCAGTGTGTCCAAGGTAGAGGGAGAGGTGTTGAGTTTGGAATCTAAAGGACTCTCTTGAAAATGAACACTCCTCTTAATGAACAACTCATGAGTGGTGGGATGGATAATCTTGTATCCCTTAACACCCTTAGGAAATCATATGAAGATGCAAGGTTGACTCTGAGGTTGCATTGCCTTACATTTCTTCTTCAGAATATGATCCATAGTAGGAGATCTAAACACTTAGAAGTGCTTCATTGTGGGTTTTCGAACACTTCAAGCTTCAAAATAAGTGAATCCCTTAAATGCTTTATGAGAAACTCAATTATGGATATAACAAGTAAAATTGATGGCCTCAGCCCAATACTGAGGTGTAAAAGACTTGTAGAGAATTGGGCCCGATGCTTTAAAAAGTTGATGATCTACTCTAATTATATGCAATTGTTCCCTAAATTTTATTTTAGAAAACTATTTAACTCATTTCTAAAATCATATATTAAGTTAAATGTGTATGGTTTATTAAAACATGCTCGTTGTAAACTTTAAAAAAAAAATTAAATTAAATTAAAAATATATAATTGATTATTAACTTCTTGATTAAAAAATGAATTATGAATAAAATAAAATAAATAAAGATTAAAAAATAAATTATTACAATTGTTAATTAAGTTAGTGTTATATTTTAATAACTTTTAATATCATAATATATTGGAATTCGTTATATAAAAAGCATTATTTAATTTAGTTTTATATTTGTAAAAAAAATTAACATCAAAATATATTTGGTGCTGCTTATATAAAGAACTGTAATTTATACAATATTTTCATACACTTTTACAATGGACTATATAATTTATTTGGAAAAGTTGAAATTATCGCATTTCAATTAAAAAATGAAAGAATAGTAAAAATTAATTTAAAGCGATAAGATATTACATTGAAAAATTAAACAAATTATAATGTTTGATAAGTTCTTGAAACTATCTAATCTTTAAAAAACTGTTAAATATGATTTTCATAATAAATGTGTTAAAACTGATCTTTGTCATCATTGAGATTTGTGATTTCATTGTATGCAATTCTTTAGAGATGAGCTAAAAGAAAAAATTTAGTTTTCTCACAATGGTATTTTACGTGGAATAAATTAGAAAAAAATAAACAACTTTTTATAAATATATAATACATATAATATTACAAAATATTATAAAAATTACATATAATAATTGAAACAATTAAAATAAATGAATGTTTGACTATGAAAAATAATTGAAATGATAGTCTTACTAAATAAAATATGTAGAAATGAGATTTTATATAATTTGAAAAAATAAGATATTTAAACCTTGTAGAATATTATGTAATCTTGAGCAAGCTCAATAGAATCTTAATCAAAGTAGGTGTATGCCTTGAACTGATAAATAACAACATAATTGAATATAATAAAATACAAATAATATTTATAATATTTAATTTAATTTTAAATTGAGTAGAGAGGGGAATTATAATTATAGGGGTTATAATTATGAGGATAAAATAAGTTAATATAAAATATAACTATAAAAAATAATCAAATCTATTTACAAAAAACAATTCAAATAGAATTTATCCAATGAATGTGTGGATTATATAAAGATACATAATAAGGGTTTGGTTAAGAGATGTGGAAATATTTATGCAAATACATTTGGTTAATGTTTTTAAAAATAACATGTAATTTTAAAAAGTCCCATTAAAATATTAACTTAAAATATATTAATTCAAACAACATGGCAAAAAATGAAAATAATCAAAGTATTAACTTAAAAACTCACTAATTAAGGAGTAGATGAAATATTATCAAAGTAGATGGTAGAGAGGAGTGGAGGAACTATTCAAACGTGTCTTGGGTAGAAAGGAAAACAACATGAGGAGGGAAAGCTAGATGACCAAGATCTAGATGAGGATGATGAAGATGACACTTGTGAGTTCTACCTAGAGGTGTAGCAGAATCTATGTTGCCTGGAAGGGTTTTTCGGCCCATTTTTAAATCAATGGCTTTAGATGGGGGTTCATTTTTTTTCAAAGCGATGGTCCAAGGTGAGGGTTCATCTTGTTTGGTTTCCTCAAACAAGGGGCCAAACCCATCTTCATTTTTGGAAAGAGAGCTTAACCCTTTTCTCAACTGGAATTTGCTTTCTCTAGTAAGATCCCATTGGTTATTGAGGGTTATGGGAACTTGGATGGGGGTATACTAGCTTTTTCACAATTAGGCTTGCAAGAAAGTAGAAATAGCACATCCCCTTTATATCCTGAGCTCTTTATGACCTGTTTTCTATCTCTCCTAGCTTCAAGTAAGATGGTCACTATTTTATTCAATAATATTCAATGTTTTAGCTTTTGGTTTAGTCTCAAAACCCATATCTACGCCCATAATTCATAGAAGGAAATTTCAAGTTTGCACAATGTTTATCTATAAAATATTTACTTGGATTTCTTTATAGATGGGACAAATTATTTATTTATGTATTCTTTGGATTAAGGCTTCATGGCACTTCAGTATTTAGACCTGAGAGTATTATTTTTACTTGGTTTGAGGCTCCACTCTAGGGAAAGTGTTATGCCTAGATAGAGTTAGTAGACCTAAATCAAGGATTTGCTTAGTTATGCTGAGTTATTTACATTCTGGGTGGGATGACCAAACTTGTAGGTTGTGCTGGGACTATGTGTTCCACAATGGGGCCCTAGTATGCACCTTTTTTTTTTTTGGGAATCTAGCTTTATTCCTAACAAAACCCTTTGTTATTTATTGGTTTATTGGTTGAGGAATCTAGTTTAAATTCATTCAAAACCCTCATTATAGAACTTCTAGTTTCAGGGGTTTGATTCAAAATCCATGTATGCTCTACTTTGATCCTCAAGTGTATGGATATATTTCGTGTTGTTTTAAATAGGTTTGAGGGATCATGTTCAAAACCCTTTAAATTTGAGTTTAGTAATAAATTGATCCATGCACAGGTTTGAAGGATCATGTGAAAATCCTTTATTTTTATTTCTCTTATAGCTTGTATTTATTGAAAATTTTACCCTTTGATGAGCCTACTTCAGTTATTGTTATATCTCATCTATTTTCCAGTTGCACTATTATCAAATTATATCTTGATTGTCTCATTTCTATAGACTCCATAGTCAATCTGGGCATTTTTAGCCTTGTCTGCTTACTCCTTGTCTAGAGTATGGATCTTTAGTTTAAAAAAACCTACCTTTTATCAATAGTAAAAAAAACTTAAAAACTCACTAATTCAAATAGTGCTTGAAGAAATCTCTTTCTCCCAAAAAAATAAAATATTTCTCTTCTTTTTATTTCTTTTTCCAGATAAACATTTTGCATCTTAAAAAGTATATTTTTTGGATTATGTATGGATATTTAACATTCTTGACATTAATCAAAATGTTTGTGAATATTTCATTTACTTATTTTATTAAAATAATGCATGTTTATTTGAGAAAACTTGATATATTGCATGTGTATCTCATCTATATTATTTCATATGAATTTTTATACAAAAGATCGATCATATCATTAGGGAACATATTAGGGCATTTGTCCTACTTAGAATAAAATACTTACAAGTGCCTTATTTCATACCTGGAGTTAGGATTAACTGAGGTATTTCCATTCCTATGATGCTCTCTTAACACATCCCTAGAGGGACCCCACCCCCAATGTATAGTTTTATTTACCCTAAAATCCTAATATTTATTAATAAGAAATGCCCAACAAATTTATTGAATCACTTTTTTGTATTTTAAATTTTTTATACAATTTTATTACACAATTTCTTATTTATACAAATCATCTTGCATTTATGAATATTTATATATACATAACAATTACACAACATGCAATTCATATTTGTTTATTTATTTTTTAACTATATTAACAAGTGGAGGTTACACACACATACACACATAAGTGTGTGTGTGTGTGTGTGTGTGTGTGTGTGTGTGTGTGTGTGTGTGTGTGTGTGTGTGTGTGTGTGTGTGTGTGTGTGTTGAGTTGTGGAGCTAAAAGCTTCACTATTGAGTTTATGCAAAGGTTGCTGGACTAACACAGTCACCGGCATCGACAGTATCACCAACATCAGTCAAGCGTGGATCAGATCTGATAGACATCGGTCAGGGATCGGCTGACATCGGTCATATGCAGACCGATAGCGACTGGCATCGGTCACCTGTGTGTGCGTGTGCATTTTCATGCATTTCCAGAATTAGATTTGTTCTAATTTTAGGACAGATAGAGTGCTTGCATGTAAAGACTAATTTTAGTCTTGAGTCTGTGTTTCTAATTATTTTAATTAGGAAGTCTAATTATTGTATGCCTTGGATCCTATTTAAGAGACACATGGGGGCATGTATTGTAATTATCTAAGTAAGCAAGTAAGCAAGGTCAATTAGATTTGCAAGGTGCAAGATCAAGAAGATCACCTAAAGCAAGGGAATAACAACTCGGTTATTGAGTTGGTTGTAATCGATTGAGAGAGAGAACTCTTGAGAGAAATATTGTACACCCAAGAGGTGTGGGAAGAGTGTGATTTCTTCATTGTATTCTAGAAGAGTTTAATACAAGATTGGTTGTTTCTTGTATCTCCTATTATTTGCTATTTCGTATTTCTAGTTACTTATTACTTCTAGTTCAATTCCATGTTTAGTTGCTTATGTAAAAGTAATCAATTGTACTCCAAGTTCCTAACAGCTGGTATCAGAGCTAGGTTCACTAACAAGTGGTAGAGTGGGTTAGTGTTTGTTGATTATAGGTCACTCATAGGGGTTTCTATTTGAGTGGGAGCAAAGCAATGGCAGAAGAAAGTAAACTAAGAATGAAAAAATTCAATGGCAAGAATTATCAATTATGGAGGATGCGGATAAAAGATTATCTGTATCAAAAAGATCTATTTTTACCGTTGGGTGGGGTTGCATGCAAGCCCACAGATATGCAAGATGAAGAATGGAATGTTCTTGATAAAAGGCTCTTGGATCTATAAGGTTGAGCCTGGCATCTTCTGTGATTTCTAATTTATCACAGGCAAAGACAATGGTAGAGTTAATGGATACTCTAGAAAACTTATATAAAAAACCCTTAGCTTTGAATAAGGTATATCTTATGAAGCAATTATTTAGTTTGCAAATGCAAGAAGGTGGATCTGTATATAGTCATCTTAATGATTTCCATGAAATCGTAAATCAATTAAATTCAGTCAAAATAGTTTTTGATGATGAAATTAAGGCTCTCTTAATCTTATGCTCTTTACCTGAAAGCTGGCACAGTTTGGTAATGGCAGTTAGCAATACTGCATCTGCTTCAAATATCTTGAAAGTTAAAGATGTTTTTAGTGTAATCTTGAATGAACAAATTTGCAGGAAAAGCACAGGGGAAACATCAGGGAATGCTTTAAGTATTGAAAGCAAGGGAAGGCAAAGAGAGAAGGGAAAGCAAAGGAAATCAAGGTCAAAGATGGGAAGGAGATCCAAATCTAGAAATAGAGGTATAATCTATTGGAATTGTGGAAAGAAAGGGCATGCAAAGAAAGACTGTTGGTTGAAGGATAATAAAGAAAATTAGCAAGAAGGTAATAAGGAAGCAAATGTTGCAGGTATTGTTGCACAAGATGCTCTTATATTTTCTTTGGATAGTCAAGTAGAATCATGGGTTTTAGATTCTGGTGCTTCTTTCCATGCAACCCCACATAGATAATTTTTCAATGATTATGTCCATGGAGATTTTAGAAAAGTTTATTTAGGGGATGGTGAGCCTTGTCAAATTGTTGGCAAAGGAAAAGTGCAGCTGAAATTGCAGAATGGCAACACATGGGTGTTGAAATATGGCATGCATGTACCCATCTTGAAGAGTAATCTAATTTCTACAGGAAAGTTGGGTGATGAGGGTTGCACAGTAACTCTCACAGCATAATCTTGAAAAGTTTTCAAAGGTGCACTTGTATTAGCAAGAGGTAAGAGAGTAGGTACACTTTATCTATCTACTTATGTTACTGATTATTCTCCTTTTGTTTTATTTACTTTAGATATAGATGCAAAGTTGTGGCACTATAGGCTTGGTCACATGAGTGAGAAGGGAATGAATGTTCTTAAGTCAAAAGGTAATCTTTCAGATTTGAAAAGCATAGATCTAGATTTCTGTGAGCACTATATTTTTGGGAAACAGAAGAAAGTAAGGTTTCTCAAGACTGGGTCAACAAAGAAGGAGCACAAGTTGGAGCTTGTTCACACAGATGTGTGGGGACCAGCTCAGGTAGCTTCTATTGGAGGATCACAGTATTATGTTTCTTTCATTGATGATGCTACAAGAAAGGTATGGGTTTATTTCATAAAGAGAAAATCTAATGCTTTTGACACATTTAAAAAATGGAAAGCTTTGGTTGAGAATGAAACAAGTTTGAGATTGAAGTGCCTTAGATCTGACAATGGTGGTGAGTACTACAGCAATAAATTCAACAATTATTATTCTATGAGTGGAATACGTAGGGAAAGGATGATTCCAAGGACACCTCAGCAAATGGAGTTGCTAAAAGGATGAATAGAACAATAATGGAGCATGCACAGAGTATGAGGTTGCATGCTGGTTTGCCCTTAAAGTTTTGGGCAGAAGCTGTAGATACTATGGTTTACCTGATTAACAAAGGACCTTCTACTACTCTGGATGGTGGAATTCCAGAAGAGGCTTGGATAGGTAAAAAGGTAGTTCTTTCATTTCTCAGAGTTTTTGGTTCTGAAGCTTTTGTGCACGTTGATAAAAAAAATATAAATAAGCTGGATGTTAAATCTATGCAGTGCACTTTCATTGGTTATGGCTTTGGAGATTTCAGATTTCGGTTGTAGAATTTAAAAACTAACAAAATTATTAGAAGCCGTGATGTAGTTTTTAATGAGAAGGTGATGTACAGTGATCAGCTCAAGAGGCTGAATAATTTTGAGCAGGGCAATGTTGATTTGGATGAGGTAATGATCCAAAATAAGCTCGCGGGTAAAAATCATCACTCATAGGAAAACACAGAGATCAACGTCAGTCAAGTAACCGATGTCAGCAGTCAAACAGGTACCGACGTCGGTCAGACAGTAACTGACACTAGTCATGTCGGTCAGGTGGAACTGACATTGGTCAGGTGTAGACCGAGAGTTGACCGAGATCGGTCACTGACAGAGAATTTGGGTGGACAGCAAGCTGTAAATGAGTCTCAAACACCCATAAGGAGGATTGAAAGGATAAGTAAACCTCCAATTCATTATTCCCCTTCTTTATACTATGTGTTACTCACTGATGGTGGAGAACTAGAAAGTTTTGATGAGGCAATGTAGGTAGAATCTAAGAAACAGTGAGAGCATGGCATGAATGAGGAAATTGATTCCTTGGAAAAGAACCAAACATGGGATTTGGTTGAGTTGCCAGCCGGAAATAAAGTACTAAAAAAAATGGGTTTACAGGTTAAAGGAAGGAGAGAATGGACAAATGAGACATAAGGCCAGGTTGGTAGTAAAGGGATTTGCACAAAAACCAGGTATTGATTTTGGTGAAATCTTTTCTCCTGTAGTAAAGATGACTTCTATTCGAATTGTATTGTCTTTAGTTGCTATTGAGGATTTGCATCTTGAGCAGCTTGATCTTAAGATAGCGTTTCTTCATGGAGATTTGGATGAAGAGATATATATGGATAAGTCAAAAGGTTTTGAGGTCAAAGGTAAGGAGAAACTTGTGTACAGGTTGAAGAAAAGCTTATATGGTCTTAAGCAAGCTCCAAGACAGTGGTATTTAAGGTTTGACAGGTTTATGATAGAGCATGGCTTTAGTAAATATCAATCTGACCATTGTGTTTATTTTACCACATTGGATAATGGTAGTTATATTATCATTTTGTTGTATGTAGATGATATGCTTGTTGCAGGTTCACACATGCAGTTAATTACTGAGCTAAAAGTAAAATTAGCTCACACATTTTCCATGAAGGATTTAGGAGTAGCAAAGAAAATCCTTGGCATGAGTATTAAGAGAGACAGGAAAAATCACAGGCTGATTTTGTCTCAAGAGGATTATGTGAATAAGGTCTTGGAGAGGTTCTATATGCAGGATGCAAAACCGGTAAGCACACCTATGGCTGGACACTTCAAGTTGAGCAAATAACAGTGTCCTAAATCACATGATGAGGTTGAGTACATGAGCAACGTTCCATATGCTTCAGCAGTTGGGAACTTGATGTATGTAATGGTATGTACTAGACCTGATATTGCCCAAGTAGTGGGAGTTGTCAACAAGTTTATGGCCAATCTAGGAAAGGAACACTGGAAATTAGTTCAGTGGATTCTCAGATATCTGAGAGGGACCAGCAGCAGGTATTTATGCTATGCAGGGTCAAGCACTTCTCTACATGGGTATGTAGATTCGGATATGGCAGGTGACTTAGATGGCAAGAGAAGCACCACATGATATGTGTTCACTGTTGGTGGAACGGTGGTTAGCTGGATTTCAAAGTTACAGAAGGTTATTGCCTTGTCTACTATAGAGGCAGAATACATTGCAGGCACAGAGGCTAGCAAGGAAATGATATAGATGACACGGTTCATGGAAGAGTTTGGAAAGGAGCAAGAGAGTTACAGATTGTACAGTGATAGTCAAACGGCAATTCATTTGGCAAAGAATTCAGCCTTTCATTCAAGAACCAAACATATACAGCTTAGGTACCACTTTATTAGATAGGTATTGGAGGATGGACAGTTGAAGCTGAAAAAGATCCATATGGATAAGAACCCTACAGATATGTTAACAAAGCCGATAACAAAGGAAAAGTTGAATCTTCATTTAACTTTTGTTGGTCTTCAAGATTGAACTTGAAGAGGGAGAAACAAGCCAAAGAAACAAGACAGAGGATGTTGCTGTACAGGTACAGGTGCAGCTGTTTATCTCCAAGTGGGAGATTTTTGAGTTGTGGAGCTAAAAGCTTCACTATTGAGTTCATGCAAAGGTTGCTAGACTAACACAGTCACCGGCATCGGCAATATCGCTAACATCGGTCAGGCGTGGATCAGATCCAACCGACATCGTTTAGGGATCAATCGACGTCGGTCATATGCAGACTGACAGCGATCGGCGTTGGTCACCTGTGTGTGCATGTGCATTTGCATGCGTTTCCAAAATTAGATTTGTTCTAATTTTAGGACGAACAGAGTGTTTGCATGTAAAGACTAATTTTAGTCTTGAGTCTATGTTTCTAATTATTGTAATTAGGAAGTCTAATTATTGTATGCCTTGGATCCTATTTAACAGACCCATGGGGGCATGTATTGTAATTATCCAAGTAAGCAAGTAAGCAAGGTCAATTAGATCTGCAAGGTGCAAGATCAAGAAGATCAGCTGAAGCAAGGGAATAACAACTCAGTTATTGAGTTGGTTGTAATTGATTGAGAGAGAGAACTCTTGAGAGAAATACTGTACACCCAAGAGGTGTGGGAAGAGTGTGATTTCTTCATTGTATTCTAGAAGAGTTTAATACAAGATTGGTTGTTTCTTGTATCTCCTATTATTTGCTATTTCATATTTCTAGTTACTTATTACTTCTAGTTCAATTCCATGTTTAGTTGCTTATACAAAAGTAATCAATTGTACTCCAAGTTCCTAACTGTGTGTGTGTGCGTGCACGTGCGCGCATGAGCACAATTCATATTTGTTTGTTTATTTTTATCTATATAAACTCCAACCTTCACTTGTTAACATATCTAAAAAATAAATAAACAAATATGAAGTAGATGTATGTATGTATTCAGCATATAATTGATTAAGTGTTATTAAGTTCATTAAATTGTTGGTGGTCAGTTTTTCATATAAAAATGTTAGTGGTAATTAAATAACAAGATGGTCTTGAAAATTAGGTTATTTTATGGCATTGAAATCACTACATGAAGATGCCATTATACCTGAGTATTAAATTGTAAATTGCTATAAGTGGTTATAAAAATATATTGATATTCTTTTGGTGATAGAGTGCTCATATGAGAATGCCATACTCAAAAGTGTGTAGATTAACTTACACTTTAGATCCATATAAAAGCCAAAAAATTAGATTCATTTAATGTTGCTAATAAAATGTTTATGTGAATTAATTATCAGGTAGATTTGAAGGTCATAATGCTTTACTTGTGAAGTATATCTAAAATGATTTCAATTTTTTTTTTTTTTTTTTTTTAAACATATCTAATTACACCCCATTATAAAACTTTGATGTATGCACTCAATTTTTTTAGGTATTAAATCAATTTAACATTTAATTAATCTAAAATTATCATTAACATTTATATTGAATATTATAAATTTGTTAATATTATTTTTATATTTATTCTTTATTGACAATATTATAATAAAATGGAACCATTATTGTGTCAATGGTACTTTATTTAAAATGAGATTTTGTTAAATTGTAGCATAATGTGAAATTATTATTCATAGTTTTTAATTTAGGAAAAAAATGTATAACAATCATATATATTTAAATTTTTTAAACTTGGAAAACAATATATATTTAGTATATTGTATATGAAGGATAGTTTGAAATACATAACTATACTAATAAAAAACTTGATAATAATAAATATCAACATATATTTAAATTCATATCATTCATGGATATTTTATTTACTTAGTGTATTTAACTAATAAATATGTATTCCACAAACACACGTAATATTTTGTACATCCAACTTTATTAACATCTTCTACCTTTAATATATTTTTGTGCATTCATTTTAAGTTTAATAGGTCATTTCAATCTTAGATTACTTTATTATTTTATTCAATTAAAAATAACTTTATATATCGTATACAATTTTCATTTTAATCATATTTTTATTTTGTATTGCATGTTTTCTCTCTCAAATATTATTTTAATAGTATAGCAATCTAGAGTCACAAAAATTTAATTATACCAAAGGAGACTTCGACATGGTCTTTGAATATTAAACAAATACAATGTGAAACAAATATCAATAGAAAATACTTTTTCATTCATGTCATCCATCATATAATGCCAAACCTTTTTGTCATTGATATAAAACAAAAATTTAATGGAACATTTTTTAGTTACATATCCTCATACACTTTTCATCATAGGGTTTAAAACTAACAAAACATAATCTAGAGGCTTTGGTCTCATATATGATATTATTGAGCATGCCCTAAAATATGAACCTGACCATATGTTAATTCAAAATGGAATCCATGTTCTCAATCCCAAGTCCAAATTACACAACCTAAATAGAGCAAAAAAAAATTTGAAATGTTAAACAATTTAAACTAGCATGATTTTATTTTCAGGTTTATATGTTGACAAAGATGTATCTCATCACACATATGTATCAAAATTTGTTATTTTGTATTGAAAAAAAAAATCCTTTTATATATTTATTTCATATAAGTTTACATTGTATATGGTATGAATAAGAAAAAAACTATAATAATGTAATAAATAGTAAAAATTGGAAATTGTTATAAGGCTGTTCATTATTATAATTCTCTTGTATAATTTTATTTATATTTATGAACTTCCAACCTCGAATCAATCAATTTGACTAGACCAACGAATCTTTTAAGCACTTACCCATGTGTTCGATCGATATTGAACTTCATTTATTCATATACTAATTTTTTGAATTTTGTTTTGTTTTATCTTTAGATTTTACAGTTGTGTAATGCCCAAAAAATATTATATCTATGAACTAGAATTCATATTATAGTGTTCTTGATTTTAGACATCCAACAAAATTTAAATGTTACATTTCATATATAATGTCTTCAAACATTTGTTAATATATGAATACTACGATCCAAAATATATTTCCACTTTCCATTTCCATGCATTGTTTTGTCTTGCTTACACTTATAAAATCTTAAACTCATTATTATTTTTATTAATTTAGTTTTATAGGAAGGCATCCACACCAATAAAAATATATTGTACCTTTTCTCCTATACACCAATTTTAGACTTCACAAAAAATGGATAGTCACAGAAAACAAATTACTATGAATAAAGTATCGGGAATGGTGTTTAAAGGAGAATGCATGGAAATAATACTGCACACTATAGTTATAAATTTAAATTCTTACAAAAATAATTGAACTTCATAGGGTTGAGTTCTTAAAGAGGGGATTATAATTACTTATGCAAACACTAGTGATATAGGGAATTTTAGTTTCAACATCATCAAAAATGAATAAGATCACATCATTATTACTTATTTTGGTCAAGCATCAAATTTATTCTTCAATTAAATTCAAACTCAAAAAATATATTCAATTTCTAATGGGACTTTGAATTATGCAAACAAAAAATACCACTCAAAAATTTCATGGATATCATCCTCTACATGACATCATTTTTTAAACATTAAGAAAACACCAGTATTCCACTATACCAATTTGAATTCAAAACATTTAAAGATATCAAAGATACAACTTTAAACACACAAATTGACACTATTGGCATTTTTTAATCTATTATTGTTGTTTTTATTTTCACAAGGCTGGATGGAACTTCATATATGAAAAGAACACTATTAATACAATATAATTTTGAATATATTATTAAAGTAGCCCCTTGGGAGAATATTTTTGATGAAGGAAAAATTTTAGCTGATTTGTGTGATTCTGAGATACTTCTAGTTTCAATTCTTGCAGTAAAAAAAGGTAAACTTCAAGTATATAATGAAAAAACAATAGGGACCAACCTAGATACATAATTATTCATCAATCTAGATATACCTAGGGCACATAAAATGAGGAAATGGTATGATGAAATGGTGCAAACCAGCCAACATCATCATTAAGTACAAGTGTTACTAAACATGAAATAATTACAGACATCCAAAAATTAGGGGTTCTAGCAAAATTAATTTCATTTATATTAGAAGCAATAGTTATATGCATTAAAATGACAAAAAAAAATTATGTTTGCATTTCTCTATTTAACAA
>JARHVA010004029.1:1530000-1652500 GCA_037957365.1 Torreya grandis | reverse complement strand
TAGTAGATTACCTATCAATGAATACAACACAAAGGGCTTGTTTTCTATGACATTTATTTCTCTTTTCACAACAAGAATTTCCATGTATCAACAACCTCATATTAGGAAATTCCAATTGCATGAATATTCTATGCACTTATAGTGATACTAGGATAACCATTTTGGAAACCATCTACATTTTTGCTACTTCTTTTTAAACCTAATCATGTGTTAGAAAAGCCAAGGAATATCAAAAATATTTTTAAAAAAATCATTGAGGATAATTTACCAATAAATCTTTTTGACTTGCAAAAACATCTAACAATTACATGATACTACTATTTCAAATCAACTAATTCATTTTAGATTGACACTTAGATGTACATGGTCATTTTGGTTCAAGTATAGAAATTAACTAACATATATGATCACATAATTGGGATTGCCAATACTATCCTTAACTTTTAGCACAATAGACACCAAGTGGTTAGATCTGCATAAAGTCATGTCAAGCACCCCTCTATCTCTCTTAAACAACAATAATCATTGGAAAACCCAAAATATTATTACAAATATGAATCTTGCATCTTCATACATGGATACAAGATTTTCAATATTATGTGAATAAATACTAGATGAGCATCTCTATGGTAAGGATTAGTAGTCCATGCATTAATATTTAACATGTGTTTGATTGGTCTAATTGAATTAAAAACCTTATTAAATCATATTTAATAATTTATATTTTTACAATCAAGTGTGAATGGCAATACAAATGATTTACACACATCCATGGATTTTTATGGTTAGAAAATGCACCCAACATGGATGAATTGAACTGGGAAGACCCTTCTTAGGTGGATTTTGTAAGGCTAATCTTTGATTACTAAATGACAACATGGAATCCACACAATAATGACATAATGCATAATAAAATGCATTGTTCTGGTCTAGATGATCCATCCTTACTCACCATAGAAGAAATGTTTGGTGTTAATGTTCAAAAATATTATATAGAACTTGTAAATCAGGTTTAACATCACACCAAATGTAGTGAATATGTATGTTTTTAGAAAAAGGGTGTTGCTATACAATGTAGATATAAAGTACCATGTCTAGTTCAAGATATTTCTAGCATGTTTATTGACAATGACAACCATAAACATACCTTATAGCATGTAATGATGAAATAATTAACATCCATAATGCAAGCATGATTTCAATATGTCATGCAAATGTTGATTTCCAGCGAGTTGTTTCCCACCATGTTGTTCTCAAATATATAACAAAGTATGTTGCTAAAGCTGAAAATAAATATAAAAGCTAGCACCATATGTTGACTAGAATATTAGCTACAGTAATGGTTGAAGTCTTAATAATTATTACATAAAATAATTTCCTCACATAAACCATTGTCAACTATGACATTGGTGCACAAGAGACATGCCACATGCTACAAGGATTACCTCTGATGATTTGTAGTATAACATTTGTTACCTTGTCTATTGGTAAACACTTATTAAAACATGTTTCTAAAAGCACCTATGAGGAAGGAAAAATACCATCTTTCATTGACAAGTATATAAATTACCCTTCTTTTCTTGATAGATTGCCACTTGTTGGGGCCAACCAAATATGGTCTTTCAATTAAAATAAAAAATCTAATTAGTGGAAATATATAATAATTTAGGCAATTATTCACATATGCCCTCGTTTCTTTATTTTACGCCCACCTAATTAACCAACATATGGAGCCTTATGTTGATCATAGATCATACTGTACAAACCATTCCATATAATTACAGTAGACATTAGTTTAACTATGCATGACATTATTGCACATTGGGAACAATTCAAGGATTCTTATGTTCCATGGCATATTGAGCAGATCTTTGTAGAAAAACTCAACAATGCTAATTCAATTAATTATGATAATAACACTCAAGAACATGTATAGGTGGAAATGAAAATGTATGAGTGGGAAATGTTGTCTCGCATGCACCTATTAGGTAACAATAACATAAATGACATTGACATGCATGGGCTCCATGACTTCAACACTAACTAGAATTAGAATAATTCTGAGGTGTTACTCAACCTACACATGACAACACCATAGTTTATATATTCTCATTGCACAGTCAACCAAAATACGTATGACAAAGTACACGAGTGAACCACTACCAGTTGAACTATCAAGTAACCAACAACTAGCCTTTAACATTATTTTATAACATGATCAAAGAAACATACATATCCACCACTCAAAATGATTATACAAAGAACAACAGGAACATGTAAAGCCTACTTGATTAATTGCATCAAATGTAGCTTAAATGGAATTACAAGGAGAACCAATTCTCCCCTTCTTATTCCAACAAGTGTAGTATCATTTTACAGAAATGCATAAATAACACATTTAAGACTTTAGATTATTATCCATGAATTGAAGACACTTGAAGGACAAACACTAATAGTTTTCTAGCAAGAAATGAAACACATTGATAAAATGAGCTTCATAGGCCTAAAGATGGTTAGCAATATAGATAGTCGTTTGCATGAGGCATTTACTCAACATGGTTTAAAAAAAATTGATGTTGTTCAATTATACTTGTTGGTGGTATTGGATAACTTACCCTCATAAATGACATATTGATATATGTAGGAAATTAATTTAACTACATACTTTAGTAGGCATTCGACACAATTGTAACATTACACACAAATTTTGGCCAATAAAGATGCAAAAAAAATCAGCTACTAATTATAAATTTATTGACCAAGGTCATAAATACAAATCTAACAAAAAAAGACTAGAATATGCTCATGTCAAAAAAATCATCCTTCATACATCCATAAGAATGGAAAGATGTCAAAACATTTGTATGCAACTAATAAATTAGCAACAATGCATAAAAAACAATTGTTAAAATCATTAAACATTCCAATAGCATTATGTAAGGCAAATTAGATCAAACAACATATTACTCCAGATAATGACACTCAAATCTATCAAAATGTGTTTCTAGGTAAAGGATTAAATATTATGTTGACATCTAATCTATGGGTGAAAGCAGGGTTGGTTAATAGACCCATCATAAAAATGGTTCACATTGTCCACCACACATATTCTAATCCACCTTCCTTACCCATGTGCATGGTTGTTGACTTCAACAAGTATTATGGTACCCCATGGGATATTTTCAATCCAACACATATTCCAATTCCTCCTGTTACCCAGGGCAATCATCACCAATTTTTTTTTATCAAAATGGCATGGTATTTAACCATACATAAAGCATAATGGATTCCTCTCCATAAATCAAAAATGGATATTGGTGACATTGATCATCAAGAGTTGATCTTCACTATCATTTCAAGAGTACGCTCCTTGTCTAACCTTTATATCAACCCTTAATTTTCATTTGAGCACTCTGATAGAATGAAGGATAATATATATGTTAATCTACAAAGAATGGAGGAAGCAATAATTAGTGTAATTCCTCTTCTTTTTCATTTGCATTGATTTTAGTATTTCTCAATAAACATTAAAAAATTGTAATTCCAAAGCAATTATTTTACTCTTTCCTACTCTTTGACTAGTTAGAATTGATGCACACATATCTATCTATATACATACATAACAAAGACAAATCCCTCCTGACGTTCTTTGTATTATTAGGGTAATTGCTAGTTTTAAATTAAATAATATATAGAATAAAGGAAATATTTTTTAAATTAAAAAGTAAGATTGAAACCCATAACCTCATCCTTTCAAGGAAAATAAAAATTGAAGCATCACAAGATCTACATGAAGGTTAAAGGATATAATATAGGAGTAAATTCCTTATAAAGTAAATGTTTTTTTATTATAAATAAAAAAATATTACTTCTTTTACATTTACAATTTTATAAAGTTATATATATGTAGGCAAATGGTAAAGTCCCTACTAAATTGATGTATCATTTTTGTATATAAACGAGGTTTTTTTAGCAGCTAGTCCATGCCTTCAATGATTTTATTATTATGAATTTTTGATGTTGTTTGAAGTTATTGTATTAGAAATTATATCAATTGAATTTACACTGCTTACTTTATTTGTGTGTAGATGGAAATTATGCTAGAAATTATTTTCAAATTATTCATATGCAATTGTTGTGTGTGTAGAAATCGACAATTTAGGCATTCCAAAAAAGTTTCTTTTGTAGAGAATGTGATAGCATTTGATGATTCAAACGAGGATTTAGTGTAATAAGTCTATAAAGAAATGTTGTACACCTACTGCTATCGTGGTTCCCTTGAGATATATCTACATTCTTGGGCAGATTTGGGTAACTCCCATGAAGCCGAGTATGTTAGTTACTTGGGCCATTAAGGGACTTGAGTCTAAATAGATCACACCAAAGCCTTGAGTGATTGTGATGCTACCATGTGGCAACATCTTAGGACATTAGGTTTTGGGGGTCTTCATTATCCTATGTTGAAGTTTGGTATTCCAATTTAAAGACAAGTTAGCATAACAAAAGCATTGCACATAATCATTATTTATTTATTGTTTGCTTACTTTTAATTGCATTTTTACTAATTAAGTAGCCTAGAAATCTTGTTTTTCATTTGTTAATAATTTGAATCACTGTTAATTACTAGAGGCTATTAGGGACAAGCATGGATCAACCATTATGATATCTATAGAAGAATATTATTTTAAACCTATTAATTATTTTGATCTTAGCCTACTCTATTGTTGGGAAGTAATGGGCTCTAGTATTGGGAGGCAAAAAATAATGCAACAATCTTGTAGGCCAGTGGAGTAACCGAGTTATAACTTCTAAGTCAATTATTTTATGATATGATGATTGTCTATAAATCCACACATTATGAACCTTAGACAGTAATTCAAATTATTTGGCTCAATATGAGGACAAAAATCATCAAACTAGAGTGGTATAGATTATAAAGGCTCTCTGGAGATGATGCAAATGGGATGTGAGGCATTGACAAGTAATTGACATGGAATTATTGGTATGTTGAGAAAGCCCATTGAAATGAGCTTTGCATGCACTAAGTCCCCAAACTACATATAAAAATTGCTAATTTTTATATTCATTAGAGAATCCAATGTCTTGCAAATATTGGCACTATAAACCTTTGAGGGGTCAAATACTAATTAATTTACTTATAAGTAATAGTTAAATATGAATAAGTTTTTACTAACATAACCTTAATATTTACATTAGAAAATAGAATGAAAAAAAATATTGAGAAAAGCATTATAAAATGCAACTTAAAATGAAATAAACAAATAATCCATATTCTCTCAATATATTACCTTATCAGCTCTAATATTGACATTGTTTTTGCATCATATCTATTTCATATAAAGAAAATAAAACTAGGACTAGTAGTTGTCTTGGAGTTGTAATTCATGTTGGAATGTATTTAATATCAAATATTCAAATTTGATCAAGCAATGCAAAAAATTCAATGACATAAAAAATAATAATTTGATATTTCTAGTGGAGGTTATGATGGAAAATGGGATAGTGTGCTATTAATATATGTAATAATGGTATATATTATTATTTATATTAGTCACATTAATTGCATTTATATTCTATATATTAAAAAATATAAATAATATTAATATAGGATATGATATAAGAAATTATATTATATTAAATATATGCTTATAAATTATAATTAATAATATATAATATATTGTATCTAATATAATAACATCATAAATTATATTATATATGTATGTGTAATGCTATTATGTATATTAAATATTATAAATTTATATTATTTATTAAATAAGACAACTAGCAGAATTTGGAGTTGTTATGTGGCTAATAGATCAATAGTTGTGTTTAATGCATGTAGAGGTTTGTTTAGACTAGTAACCAAAATTTGGAAGCATACACAAGGGCGGTGAAGTGTTCAACATAATGGCTGAAAAAAAACCCAGAGGCATTTAAGCAAATGCAATGTGTAGAAGTGGTTCCATGGAATGTCATGGTAATAAGTGTAATGCATTTTTAACATAATTATTTAGGCTTAGTTTTAGGGCTTGGACTATTTTTCTTTTTTTTTGATATGGTTTATTGTTGAATAAGTAGAATATAATATAATAGTTGATGTGTTGGTAATTATGGGAAATATGCTCTATATGGCATAACTTATAAGTATCTGATTTGATAAGGCCATTTTTTTGGGTCTGTGTTGATGCATTATTATTGATGGAAAGGTGTTAGGATAATTATTTGTAAATACTCTATTTTTCTAATGGCTATTTGTGATAAAGCTAGCCATTGTATCATTTAACTGCTAAAGGAGTTTTGCAGCATTATTTGAGGCACTCAGACATAGCTCGTATGTAACAATTCAGGGTTATTATGTTCTTGTTATCAATTAAATTTGTTGCAGAGTTTAAGATTTAAGCTCAATTGATTTGAAATAAATAGTAGGCAATACTTTGACATGTTCAGATCTCGATGTGTAGCTGATATGCACTTTACTGTAGGATTAGGTGATCAAAAACCAAGATTTCAACTTCCAAAATATTCATATATTCCATTTATTAGGTGTCTAGATTCTATTGCAAGACATTTTCATAACATGTATTGTGCAGGCAACAGCCAAGCAGAGCAGTCAAACCCCCAAGACCCTGAGGACTCGAGATCGTGCCATGTGGCATGGTCTCAAGGACTTGGGTTCTCAAGGCTTTGGTTTCTCTACTTTGGATTGTCAACGTTTTGAGTGCCCAAGATCATGACACATGGCACGATCGTAGGGACCCAGGGTCATTGAGATCTTGGCTCACCTTCGCTTGGCCCTCTGGTCTTTGGCTTTCTAAGATCTTTTCATGTGGCAAGATATCAAAAAATCAGATCCCAGAGGGCCAAGTGCAAGGGAGTCAAGCCCCTGAGGACTCTGAGTCCCTAATATTGTGCCACATGGCATGATCTCAGCACTTGGGGGCCTTTGGGAAGTCCGACAATTGAAATACAATAAAATTTAAATTTAGCTTAATATCATGGAAGTTTCTTATAGTGATAGCTAAAATAAAATATTCAATGTCCTCCAGGAGATCCCGTGAACCTGAGTCCCCGATATGTCATCACGTGGCAGCATCTCAGTTCTTCGGGCTCTCAAGGGTGTTGCAATTTAACAAGTTGTCTAGGGCCTCGGGTCCCCATCATGCTGCCACGTGGTAGTATCTCGGGGCACCAGGGCCCAATTTGCTTTGACGAGGTCTTACTTTCAATATCACATTGTATAATCCACATAAAAACATTTCAGATTGTAAAGAGACGGATCGTGAAGGTCATTGTAGCCTATGGCATTACTGATTGTGAACCTAGTGCACAAATATTTCCATTCGCCTCTTACATTTTTGATGTAATTCATGTTATTATGTGAAACATATACAAAAAGTTGTGTTTCTATTTAAACAGTCACAACAATTATAACTATTTTTTTTAAATATACATGAACTTCCCTTTTTCATTCATTTATCCCAGAAACAGATTTATTTCTCAATGGCATTTTTATTGATGTGATTTTCTGTTTAATGATTCATCATACTCAACAATAACATGGAATACAATGCAGTTGAAATTCTTTTATCTGCACAAGGTTTTCTCACGGCTTCTCAATGTATGCCTTAACCTCGTATCATATTCATTTACAGTACCCATACTACTGCTTAACAATAAAATTCTACATCCGACATGTTTGATTTTGGGCGATTATAAACTAAGAGCTTGGTGAAATATATTAAAGGAAAGTTTCCATAAACTATGAAATCAAGCTAAATTCAAATGGTGTGAGAGAGATTTTGAAACTGTTTACCTGGTATACCAGTGCAAAATTCGGTTATAATATGATTTTCTGTTTGAGTTGTGTCGAATATTGGTTTCGTTAGAGGGTCCAAAACTTTTTGCGCTTCTATCCAATACCTGATGTAGAATTTGAAACCTGTGCTGCCATCTCTAAAACAAAATAGCCCTGGCAAAATACTCAATTCATCAAAGTCAAAATAATGTTAGTTGCTTTTATAGTCATAGTAGCATTGCCTTGCCTGCTCTATAATATGGAAGGAATAGAAGGAGAAATTGAGATTTGTTGTCTACAGTTATTGTCACCGGGCTAAGATAGAAATTGTCAACATACTAAGGAAGATATTGAACTAAAAAAACTCATTGTGACATTATTAGAGACATTTTTACGACTGATATTGTAGGTTGAAGCAGATATGCTTGAACCGGGCCTGAGATTTTTTTTTAACAATTATATCAGATTTAGGGTTTTTGAACCGGGTCTGCAACTGGACATGCGTGTTTATATGTGAAAACAAGCACCAAAATCTTTATTAACTACTGTATAGGTCGATTTAATTTAAAGTAGATTTCAAGCAACTTGAGCTGTGGTAGGTAATGCAATCATATTAGACTTTTGAAGGATGGCTATCAGGACTTTTGTCTAAGCAAACTCCGTTCCAGGGGCCTGCCTTTTGCATCTCTAAAATCATCATTAAGGACAACTGAATCTTTGGTGGTAAGATTTAAGTGTTTTGAAATTATACCTTGTCTGCATAATTTGAGGGTACTGGTTGTCACATGTGAAATTGGCATTCTTCACCATTGTGACAAAATATTTGCTCCTTTCTCTTTCTATAGACATTGTATTGAAGGTGCAAGATGTTTTACAAATGCTGCAAGGATTTTCCAGTACTTAGTTTCAGTATTTTTAGGAGGTATAAATTTGGTTATTTTACTTTGTCATGTGTGTCTTCATAATCAACACGCCAGTGTGAGCTGGTTGCTATGGATATTCTTCACAATTTATAGTAACTGGACATGGCCAAGTCCTGTAAGGATTTTAAATGCAAAGGTTACAATTAGTTCATATTTTAGTCGAGACTGTGAGTGGTATCCAATGCACAAAAACAATGCATTACCCAAATTTGATCTTATGTCAATGATAACACCTGCAAGTCTTCAAAATTCAAAACTAAATAAATTATTTGCTTCTCTTTATTGAAATAAAATTTGATCAAATGTTTTGTGCATTATATTAGCCATAAATATTTGGAAATTTTTGGAAAGGGAGATAATGGAACTAAATGTAAATACAAAATTAAAGAAATTATTTGCTTCTTTATTGAAATAAAATTTGATCAATATGTTTTGTATTAGTCATAAAGATTTAGAAATTATTGGCGAAGAAAATGATGGAATTAGATATAAATACAATGTTGGTTACAAATTAATATAGGATGGCAAAAAACGTGTTTTTAAGCTAAAACTTTGTATCTATTTTCAATATGCCTATATTGAAACCAGTCACTAAAATTCAATAAAGCTAATATATCGAATAACATACAATGTCAATCATCATTTTAAGCATTTATCATGTCAGAGCTAAATATAAGAAAATGACCTAGATCGAAGTAATACTCCAATAGTAATGTATATAAATGAAGAGTGTTTACAGATCTGATTTTAATAGTATGTTTCAGAAACCATGAACGGTAGTTGTTTTTTGGTTGATAGACATGCAACAGTTTTAAACAGACAAAATGTATTCCTGATTTTGCTAAGGCATAGATAGTAATAATTTTTTAAAAGGGTGGACTTAGTACGTTGTTGCTAACACAGAAAGACATTCCATAAGAGGAACAATATTTTTAGTTTGATAGTTTTTCTCTCAAATGTTGCAATGAATATAATATTATAGAATTTGATTAGAGTTAAGAGGGGAAAAAACATTTTTTAATATAGTTAATTGAAATATAATAAACAATGATTTATCGTTCTTAAAAATTCAAAATCAAGGAAATTATCGGTTTCTCTTTACTGAAATAAAATTTGATCAAATGTTTTATGGATTATATTAGTCATTTCGTTAGCTTTGAAATGGATATGGGACAAATGTGCTAGATCAAAGCAATGCCATAATAGTAATATATATAAATGAAGAGTGTTTACAGAACTTATTTTAACAGCAAGTTTAAGAAACCATGAACAATAGTTTTTTTTTGTTGATAGACATGGAACAACTTTCCAAAGATAAAAAAGTATCAAAGCACTAGATGAGTGAAATACATGAGTAAAGACTAATTAAAATTTTTATTGACATGTCTGTATACATTAGCAAGTGAAAAAAAACCCAAACATAAATTTCAGTTGGGAACCATGCATAGGGAGTAGCGTAACCGGTTCTTGAAATAGGTACTTGTTCTTATGAGATGTTAGAAGAAGGAAGAAATTGCTAGAATTACATATATTAAAGCTTCAAATTAAAAAAGGTTTAAGAGTAGATCACGTACTTCAGTTGTTGCTTATTGCATTAATACCTAGAATAACTTTTTCTTTGTTAAAAGTGAATTTTCCTTGCTGTGAAAATCCTCATAATAGGTAGATAGTGTTGGCTTTCTCTGTCATGTAGTTGTGTGAGATTTTGGTTGATGCATGGAACACTGTCTTTAGTTTTAGTCCTATGAGAGTGCACTGTATGATAGCATTTTTCATTGTTTTTAGATTGCAGGTAAGTCGATGGGTATATGCATATGAACTCTGTTGATGATAGGAAGGAAAGTTAAACATTCTAGCCTCGATAGATTGCATGTATTGAGCTATGATGTGATAGTTGTTGCAAGTAACTTGAAATGGATTTGAGTATATGTTTGTTATTGTCAATGTTCCTTCGACCTGCACATGTTAAGATTACAGGGGTTAATTGATGAAAGGATTGATAATATCATATATAAATCTAAGAAAATGAATGCCATGTATTTGTTATCAATAATTATAATGTTAGATAAAAATTAAGCTCTTCTTACAATGTCTAAAGCGTATGTTACTTGATTTAGTTGAAAAATAAGCCAGCAAGACCTTTGTTTTAGTGCTAGAAAAACCAAGAAAACATTAAAAAAAACTCAAATAAAGAAACAAAAGTAGATATTAGCATAAGAAATGAAGGTGTTTAGGTTTGAAAGCCCTATATTAGCTACAGTGACTATAGTAGGATTTTATAATATTTTTTACTATCTCTGTCTAATTGTCTCCCTTTTTTTTTAATATGGTGAATGATTTGACTTTGAATGCACCATTCCCTCTAGTCAGAAAGGATACAATAAAGTGAGAAGGTCTCAAGCCACAAACTTGTTAAATTTATTTGGAAAATATAAAGAGTTGAGGGCAGACAATGCAACAACCATCATAGATAAGGCATATTTTTATCAACATAGGAAATTATAAATCAGTTCTAGTATTCCTAGGCCATTGAAATGATCCAATGAAACAGTTGCAAAAATTAAAGAATCGGGATATTCATTGGTTAAGTAGATTCATCAATCACTCAAACTCTTCAGACATAAAACAATCCTCTCAAAACATTAAGCTAGATCATTGACATCAATCATGATGAGGATCTATAACAAAAACTTATAGTCTAGATACTTAACTTTAAAATATCTAGGAATTAAACTCATGGACTAAATATGTTATAGCTGGATTTGCAACAATATAGTTTTAAGGTGTTATGCTTGCCAAGTAGAACATTGTAGCACCATAATGTACTAATAAAGTAAGAATGGCTAAGTAGATTATCAAAAAAATATAACTAAAATTTTAAAAAAATAAATAAATCATATTAAATTGATCAGGGTAGTAATAAAATCATAGGTTTTATCAGTGTTTGATAAATGGATTGCTATAAGTTTTCAGAACTTCTATCAAACATCTAGTTGTGATCTTGCATGTGCAAGCTTCATTTGGACATTCTGTCATACAATTTGCTACACCATGCAAGTTTGATAAAAACATCGAGACGAATATTAGATAAAAATAAGATAAAGATACATGCGATATACCTCTATTTTTGCATCCAAGAGCACAGACAAAGTGTTAACAAACTTTGCAACCTTCAACGGTGTGATGAATGGTGTTTGTCTAGTTTTAAGAGATCTCTCTAGGCCCTATCGTCTAACCATGTTTTTAAACAAGTACATTGGAAATTATTTGGCATGTGTTTTGTTCAATTGCTAGAAAGAGATGCTCAAAACTTCCAAATAGGTAAAACTATTATGTTTAGAGAGTAGTTTAATTTCATGATTTAAAAATGTATATTAAAAAAAGTGAAGTATTTGTGCAAGTAACATCTTATGTTTATTGTGCCATATTTATTAATTTCATCCTTTATTTCTAGAATGATTTGTATAGTAATTTTTTTGCACATGTAACAATTGCAGCAATAGTGTCAATTGCATAGGTTTCGGTATTGGCCAAGAGTTGGTTGATTGTTGAATCAAGAATGAACTTATATTATGTACAAATAAGAGGTATGCTTTCTAGCATGATAAATTCATTGGCTATTATTAATATTACATTGCAATCTCCACATTCATAAGTTGTTTTAGGAGTAATAAAAAAAAGATAAATATGAATTGTTTTTCCTAGCTCAATTTTTTTCATGCATGTAGATAAAGTTGTTGGTTATGTTTAGTGTAATAGTCATTTTACCATTGACATTTTTTATATTTATGCACAATAATTATTTGTTTTGTTCTTTTTGCAGCATTTTATTATATGTGACAAGCATATTTCCTTCAAAGAAGTCCCCTATCTTATAGCTATTAATATCATCGATCAAGACCAAAGTAGAGGATATTGTTATTTTGATGCAAAAAAATAAGTGAAATGTAAATGCAAAGAATTATCAAATGACATGAAATTCGAGAAAAAACTATATTTTTTTCAACACGTATGTTTTTCCTATTTTTTGTGTTATTTGATTATTATCAGAACTTTGTGTTGTCCTCTTCATGTTAGTTGCAATAGTGTGAAAAAATAAGTAGAAAAATTAGATCAATAAGATACTTGAGTACATTAGTTTATTTTTTTGATATGCAAAATATGTATAAGCAATCTTTAAAAGTACCTTGTTACATTAGTCTTTTGTTTTCTTATTGGATTATTTCTTATGCATATCACATAATGCTAAGTAGAAAATGTCATGATCACTCCAAAATCAATCTAATATAAATACATATTCTTTTTTATTTGAACATTTGACCATATGTGATCAATAATTGTCTTGACAATGCATTTTGTTTTGAAGTACAGAATGCATATTATAGGCTTCCATTTGTTGTTCAAGTATCTCTAAATTTTTATATTGCTTTTTAATTTCAATATTTAAATCACTTAAAATAAATGTGTTTTGTATTTTACTTGTATTTTATAATGTGTGATTGATAACAAAAAGAATATCCGAGATGATTGCACTTGGCATTGCATACACATTGATAATTACAATCACATGTATATCATTGGTGATAATTACCATTATTACCTCAACATTACTTATTTTGTATTGTATAGTTTTGGAAATGCAAATGTGTTTTTTATGCAAATCATGATTCTATGAACATGAAATATTGAAATACAATAGAAATGTTATATTAAACAGTCAAATGCTATGTTTTCAATGATAACACTGGTTTAGTTTTGTGTAAAATAAAAGAGCCGAATAGATAAAATAAATATTTCAACACACGATAATTATATTCTTCATTCACTCTCTGATTATGAAATAATACGTGAGGTTACATATTTATAGGAACCTTATTCCTATATTCTCTCCATTGATTTCTCTCTCCCTAAATCCTAAGATTAAACAAACTCTTAAATACGATATATTTTTTATAACTCTTTAAGAATATATCTCAATACTATATATTCTAACTTATATCAAAATATTGTTATATAATAATATTTTGATTAACCAATTACTAATTACTAACCAAATTACTATTTACCTCTCGATAGATACACAAAATTAACACGATGTAAAAGCTAATTCCTAAAATTCCTCCCCATAGTTTTTACATGGTGCAAAGATATTCACACTCTTATCTGTAGTATGCTCATCCATTGTGGCATGCCCTATTTGGATCATGACCTTGATATAAAGAGAGCCTCACTCCTCCCATGGTTTTACAAGTCTACCACAAACTTTGACATGAACAAGAACCTCCTTCTATCTATTGTTCACCTCCTAGTGGTTTTTTGGATCTTTACCACAAACCCTTTCAAGATCCATGAACTGACTTACATTGGTGCTTTTTATCCTTTCACAATATTTTCACCTTAGGGAATCATTTTTAAAATTTTCACACAAATTACATATCTCGAACAAGGATATTATTTTATTCTTATTCTAAAACCACAAAGAGAAAATGAAAAATGTGCCATACTATATATATCACCAAAACATCAGTATGACCCCTTTATTGGCGATTGATGAGAGGTCAATGAAAGACCTCCATCCTCCATGTATCCTCTATGATCTAGTAGGTAAATCTCTTTACTTGGTTGGTATGTTGATATAGCTCATGACAAGACTTCCTATAATTCAGATATCATGTACAAGCAAAAATGTGTCTATAACTCTAAGCCTAACCAACTTTGACTCTTTTTTTGACATATGGACACTTTGAATTTTCCAACTTGACTCTTTTTGATAATAAAATACTAAACTCTAAATTTTAATTTTGATAAAATAACTATATGATGCAGCTTTATGACATATATCTAACTATGGACCCAACTAATTTCAATGACTCTCATTTTATTTTTGACATAAAAAACATGATAGGAAATAACAACTCTAATTATTTTACTTCTAAAAATAATCTATAACAAAAAATAAATATGACTATTTTTACAAAACCAACTAATACCTAAGAAGACTTAAACACTAAAGCCTTTATATAAAGGCATTGACTAAAAATACTCAAAAAAGTGACTATGATTTGACACATATAGAATAACATATGATAATTAAAAAACTAAATGTAAAATAAAGATTAAATAACAAAAGACAAAATGAATTAGCTTAACTAGTTTTGATATTCTATGAAATCCATTCACAACAGAGAAACACAACTTCTTTGTGATGTACATAGTGATACTTAAAATTTTTTGTATAAAAAATCACAATGTATAGTGTGTGTACAATACAAACTGGTATATTTTTATAGTAGGCATATCGGTCTTGCAGCTATGTGGAATAATTGGGTATGAATACCTAGAAAATGAACAGTGGGTAGAGGTGAGGGATGAAATAATCAATTCATGTGTGTTATTATTTAAAATTTATAATGCCTTCTTTGGATAGGAAGATTGATGTAGCTATGAATGAATGGAAATTCTATGACAGATATAAAATGGATGACTAGTTGGATTTGAATTCACTATTGAGATCCAATGGCATAAATAAAATAGGCACAGGGGTGTAGAGATTGATGTCATATGCATGAGCTATAGCAGGTGGAGACTGAATGAAACCCAGATGCGAATTGTGCTGAGAGAAACATGATACCAATTTCAAAATAGAAAAATTAATTTTGTAGTCAAATAATCGATTTCTTTTGAGTTGGGAATGGATAAAATGATCCATGCATAAATAAATTCATAAATTCTACATAAAATAATTTTAGTAAAACCAATTACTCCAATTCATATCTATGAGGCAACTATATAAGCTATGGAGTTGCCCCATTAACATTCTTAATCCATCTCAGGATTGTGTCTCGCTCTGATACCAGTTAACAACATTAGTTTAGTTCCATGTACAATAAAAGAGCCGAATAGACAAAATAAATATTTCAACACACAATAATTATATTCTCCATTCACTCTCTGATTATGAAATAATATGTGAGCTTACATATTTATAGGAACCTTATTCCTATATTCTCTCCATTGATTTCTCTCACCTGAAATCCTAAGATTAAACAAACTCCTAAATATGATATATTTTTATAACTCTTTAAAAATATATCTCAAAAATATAAATTATAACCTATATCTTAATATTGTTAAATAACAATATTTTGATTAACCAATTACTAATTACTAACCAAATTACTATTTACCTCTCAGTAAATACACAAAACTAATATGATGTAAAAGCTAATTCCTAGCATTCAATGTATATCTCTTGAAAACACAATATGTTAAATTGCATCATGTCATAATTATTGAGGATGTCTTGCATATGCACTAGTGATATTTTTGTGTTTAATGATGAGATAACTTTATGGTAATTTCCGTTCAACCTATCTATTCTTTTTGCTAATGATAATTTTTCATGTGTCCATAGACGTGACATTTTTACTGTTATGTTTTCTTTGACCTTGAAATTTTCCATTATCAATGGAGCTAATAAATAAAATGAGTCAATTTATTTCACATGTGTCAATGTTGTGTATGTTAATCCATGATTTTTGACTCTAGTAGGGTCTTATGCAAGGCCATTGAGTGTGAGGCCTTGATATCTATGTATTATGTGTGCACATACTAATCATATTGGAAATTGTTTTCAAATTATTTATGTGTAGTTATCACATGTGTTTTGTCTATGATTTATAATGTGTAATATTGGAGTCCAATCTTATTGATAGGAGTTATGATATAAGTGAGCCAACTTTGTGCATTAACAATGTCTAATACATGGATCATTGAAATTGAACCACACTACATCTAAATCATTAGTAACAGTATATGCTTTGAATGTTCCATCTAACCCATTTAATAGGGCATCTTCAATGTCATAATTACTAGCATATATTTCAACTAGCATATCAGGTTTCAATTCAATAATAGGCAAAATCATTACCGATCGATGACATGATTACTTACCTTCATATACAGTTTCTTGTTCATTAATTGCATGAATAGTTTTAGTATTTACTATCTTAATAGATAACATTATATCATTGTGTTTATTAACACCATCATTTCTATAAAAAGATATGGAAATATTGGACTACCAAGTGCAACTCGTAAACTATTTTGATTGATATAATCTATGTCATTGTATGTTTGTGATGTTGCTCAAAGACAGTTGAGAACTTATATGAAGTTCTTGTCACTTTGATGCATTATTGTTTAAAATTCATAAATTTTTACATTTGTTTTCCAAAATTCATAAGGGATAATTTCATCATTTAATTTTGGATATTCGAAGATCAGAGAATCATTTTCAAGTTGTACTTGATAAAAGTCTCCACAAAAAATTATATCTAGATTTATAAATTACATTGTAGGAATATGTATTGTATCTCGTATCCTTTTGTCTATTTAATAAAAGAAGTGTGAGCATACTAGTGATATTTCATCTATAAAAAAGAGACGTAGTTGGTTATAGGGATTTGAAAATGTGTCTAATTTCTCAAAGGTAAGTGGAATAAGTTCTAATTTGTTAAAAGGTAAAAAGAATGTAAAATACAGTGTTATTCCTCCAATATTATATGTTGACTTTCCAATGTATGTCAATATTAGGCTATTTAGCTTAAGTAGGTCATTGTCAATAAAATTATTATACAATTGATGTAGCATTTCATATAGCAATTTTACAGTGAATGTCTTGCTTGTTCCAGCACCTCTTGCTAAAAATAAGAAAATTGGTTTCAATAGATCTTTTCATTTTTTCATTTCTATATATTTTACAATCACTTGTTTCTCTTTGTTCAATGATCTTATTCATTTTTAATAGTCATAATTATTATATGTGAATGGAAACTTTCCTATTTCAAAAGATTCTAGATTGTTTTTTTAATCCAAGTCTTCGAAAAAATGTATATCGAGTTTCAAATTATAGTCTTCATGGGTATAAATATGTTTTTCATGTTCTATATTTACCATGTCAACATTTTTATTGTCAATAATTTCATCTATGTTTCCCCAAATAGAGTTTATGTGATGAGTAAATTTAGCTTCATTTTTTGGATGTCTTTTTTGTGCAACATGTATGCATAAATCTACATATCAAAAGCATATTTTAAATTGTTTAATTTTTATATAAAAGGGATATATAATAATAATTTTTCACTACAATGATTTTCAATGTCAAGTTGCTTATTATATTTGATGTACTGAATAACACGCAATTTATTTTTCATTCATTTTTTTCCCTTTTTTATGTATTCAGAGACAAATTTAGCAATGAAAATCTTCACGAAATATTGTGGTCATTAAAGATAGTATTTCATTAAATATTTGCATATTACATCTTCTTATTCATCATATTCATGTATCAAAAGTATTGGATATTTTAGGATGAATGTGCGTTCATCTAATGGACTTGAACTTATGAATATGCATTTCCTAGAATAACTATTCAATGGCTATGACAAAGCTATGTAAATATTTTGTTGAGAAAAAAAAATCCATTAATCAATGTGTTGCCAAGGTTGTATATCATTTGAATTATTTTTCTCTTGATGTTTTTGGTTTTGTTGAAATGCTTTTGTTAATGACATTTCAAGTTTTGTCATATAAAAGATGTACAATAAGATGTTGAAAAAAAGGCATTGAGCACAAACTGGGCATCCATATTTGTGTTCCACAAATGTGGCATTTTTTTACAAAATTTATTTGTCCATGCATGTGATGGATTTCATTGTAAGAGAATTGTTAGCAATTTAAGAGTACCCTATATTAATTTTATATATTTGTTTTCATTCATTTATAATTTCACTAAAAACATGTTAAATGTTTTAGAATGTTCTTAGCATGTGTTATCCAAATTATTGTAGATATGTATTGATGTTTTGATATCCAAGTCATATTTTTATGTACATGGTTCAAGGATAATTATTTTTTTACATTGGAGGAATATGGAAGTTGTATCAACAGTGTGTCTTTTGTTTTTTTGTTTTGCATCTTTTAGTATATGATGTTTATGTAATATGGATATGTTTGAATCAAGTATATTTTATTTATAAGTTATATAGTTATTTCCTTTCCATAAATTGACACATATTTGATCCATAGACTTCCTCAATTTTAGAACTTTGTAATTGAGAAATGATCTTGCAATTGTCCAAAGAAAGATTGATATTTGTATATCATTTTTAGCATTGCCTTAATTTTATGGGTATAGTATTGTGTACATGTGATAGGATCTTTTGAAATCAAGTAGCTATGGTCAATCATATTAAATGTGTTATTTTTCTATTTTTTGTTGTTTTTAATGTATACTATGCAATTCAAATAATGCATTTGTAAGTGTCTACCAAAGATGTTCAACACTAGAAAATGTAACAAAAAATGTTAGTGACCCTAATTGGTGAATCATTATAAATGTATTTTTATTAGCTATTGTAAATAATCTGATGTTATTCATATTTGTAAAAATCAACATACCCAATGTCATATTTTAAAAGTTTTTCTAAGTTTAGTTTTTAATTCACATCTTTTGCTAGAAGCTTTCTTCCCTTTAGTTTACATTTTTCTAATTCTCACCTGCATTGTTGTAGCCACCTTGTCAGTGACAATTTTCATTGTTTTGAAAAATAGATTTGTAATATGGTATGCAAATGCATGGTATTTATGTTTCAATTCCCATTGAACAATTTTAGCATATGAAAATCTAGTTGTAATAATTTCATCACGTGGGTCACCATAAAAAAGAGTTGGGAAGTTCATTTCCTCAGCATATTTATCTATGAAAATTCCAAGTGGTTTTTGGTATTTTGTTGGTGAAACTTATATCATTTTATCTTGAAATTCATGAATGCATGTTGATTATAAGAATCCATATACCATAGTAAATGTAGCAATGCATTCTTGATCTTCATCACTTGTTTCACTATATTCTGAAGTGCTAATAATATCTAGATTTAAATTGTCATTAGTGTGTAATAATTGTTTCCAATCCCTTGTAATTTTGACATTTTGAAATCGATACAATTTTTTTGCATAATTGCTTTAAATAATGCATGATAATATTTGGATGAACCCTCCATTTCTAGTATGCATTCTTGTATTCCAATTTTTTTAGTTCAACAATAATTGTAGATGATTCATCAACTAAACACATCAATGATGTTTGTACTATGTCAATGTTAGATGACACATTGATAATTGCACCAATTAGTCCAATTTGAGGTTTTTTATATCCTAGTTCTATAATTTGAGAAAAAGTAATCCATAATGAAATAAGATTCTCTTCTAGATCTGTTAGCATCGGGACAAATGTCAAAGGTGCATTTAACCAAATGTGCTGAGGTGTTGTAAATTTGGGATCAATTCTATTTCTCAATGCATTATTACATTTGACGCATATTTTTTCATAACAATTTATTCCATTTACATCAAATTTGCATATGTTTCTTTTTATTTTTTTTGCTTGAAATCTATTATGTTATACTTGAAGTGTGGTTGACTAAAACCAAACATGCATGTTTTGGTGTGTCATCTAGGTCTTTTATTAATTTATTTTTTGCATTGATTTGTTAGATATGCATAATGCATTTAAACATACATAAACATGTTACTAGAGTCTTATTCAATGGATGCTTTGTTCTATCCTCATCTTTTATAGATTTTTGATGTGCAATTTTTCCTTGATTTTGTGCAAGATGCGTTGGAGAGCAAAAATATTTTTCAACTGCCACAGGAAATGTTATCTCATTTGCACTATAACTTATAATGCTAGTGTCATGTAGGCATATTTATATTAATGGTTCATAGTGAACATGATTTATTCCTTTTTAAAGAATAATATGTTATAGTTTCTTGTTGGTTGTATATAATTGGAGTATGTCTTTGATATACACATCAAAATATGTTAAATAAGACTATGTTATAGTTTTTTGTTAGGTTATATTATATATGGAGGTAAATGAAAAGGTAGGGTAAATAATAATGTAGGGTTTTCCCTGAATATTGACTATAAGTGTTTCTCTAGATTTTTACTAATTGCATTTAGATAAGGAAGAAGAAACTAAAGTTAAGAGGTCTTGGGTTTGACATTACCCAAATTTAGTGCGCACCATATCCAAGCTTTGTGGGAGCTCCTCTTTCGTTGTGGAGGAAACACCTGCAATAAGAAAGAAACTCAAACAAGGAAAATGTTATAAGAGGATATGGTGGACTACCAAGCTATGTGGTCGGTCCCGGAAGCATAAAGCACCCTAAGGGATGACAGTCCACTATTTAAAGAAAAGAGTTTTGTATAAAAAGAAATGATAAAAGACTAAATATATGGAAAGGTAGAATGTTGTGTACCTGTTCCCTGCAGTCTGTGTGTCTTAGAATGTTACAGAAAGCTATCCAAAGGTTTTGTCTGGTCTATGGGCTGTTTGGATAGGTTTTCTGGTTTGTTAGTTCAGAATACAGTCACTGACGTCGGTGGGTTTGCCAAGGTCGGTAGGGAATGATGCTGACATTAGTTGGGTTGCCGATGTCAAAAGGGGCAGTCGGCCTTGGATAGCTTTTAGGATGTTTCCATCGTGGACAGAGGAGTCTCTGGAAATTAGGAGGTTTGTGCAGGGTTGCGGGAAAGTGAATAAGGTCTGAGGAAAGGTAAAGGTAGAGGATAGATGTGAAAAGAGGGTGAGAATAAGGGGAAGGCCTTTCAACCCCTCCATGGAAGAAGTCAAGTCTCTTGACAGTATTTAGAAATACCAAATGGAAACTAATTAACAATGTATTCTAAAATATTGAAATGAGAACCAGAATACTTAGCTCTATTAGGTGAAGAACCAGAGGTGTCAAAATGCTTATTCCCATTGTGGCTGATGTTGAGGTCCTCGTATAATGTTTCAATCCAATCTCTAGAATGACTTATGCAGAGCTTTAGTAGCTAGGAGGATGATAGTTGAGTTTTGATGCTTTAGGTTTCAGAGTGTGCACGTCAATATGCAAGAAGGCAGGGGGCAACTCAATGTTAGAACTAGGCTTATGTAACTGACGTTGGCAATCTTGATAGCATCGACTGAGGGTTGATCGACGTCAGTGGAGAAAGAATGGGTAAAAGGGCTATTTTTATCTCTTTACCCATTTCTCCACCTGCCAAGTACCTTTTCTATTGGAGAACAGTCTAAACATAGGTTTATGAGGCACAGGAGTTGGTTAGGGAGTTAGGATGGAGTGAGAATAGGTCTTAGGTAGTTAGGATTTGGAGGACCTAGTCTCAGGGTGACTCATAGGCTAAGAAATGGTCTTAGGGTGAGGTGTCGTGGTGAGGTAATTAATTTAAAATAAGTAGTTTTTTTAAATTAATAAGGTATGGGTTAGGAGTGTTAACATTAATAATGGGACTAAGGGTGGTTGACACGATATTGGTGTCTACATTTGCCCCTTTTTGTCTTGTGGTTTGTCTTGACAAATTGCAAGACAAAAATAGATATAGGTTGCCCCAGGTATGGGATGAGGTATTCCCCCTCAAAGCAGGAATGGAAAGAAGGTAAGCTAAAATCGAGTGTCGATTGGATAGGCAGTGGATGTGGAGGGTGAGGTTGGAGTGTGAACACTACAATAGTTGAGATTGTGCGTATACCACTTCATGTGATAGGTAGGTCAAATTGTCGTAGGCAAGGTCAAGGAGGACTAAAATTGAAGTAAGGGGTCCCCAGCTTATTAATGGTAGCTGATTGGGTTAGAATGATCAAAGCTATAGCTCTAATGGTCGAGGAGGACTAAACTCAAAGTAACCAGTCCCCAGCTTATTAGTGATAGTTGATTGGGTTAAATAATCAAAGCTGTAGCTCCAATAGTCATTGTGTTCCAAGTATCCAGGCTAGGAAGTGTTCCTGGAAAACACAAAAATGTCACAAATATTGGGGATCAACTTGGTCATGATCTAAAAATAGGTGTGAGGGGCACGTACAATTTGCTAACTATTTGTGAGGTAGCATATGCAATCAAAATAATCAAGGCAAGGTTGTCTTGAAAGTGGTCGTGGTCTGAGGAGATAATCGCGATCTCTGAGGTCATTTGTCGAGTCGGGCTGAGATATAAGTGATCTCGAGTGTTGTTTTTTATGGTTAAGGAGATGTATATGATCTCCAATGTGCCCCATGAGAAGTCTAAGGTGACTTCTATAGTGTCAGGGCTAGTTGTTTGGTCATAATTTTGGGCTGGTTTAGATAGTTGGTCCATTAGGTAAACAGACGAATGAATGGCCGAGCTAACCTCAGAAGATCCCATGTCTACTGAGTGTTGCCTACATAGCCCCTATTTTAAGGGCCTCAGGCCAATGTAGTTCTCCCAAGAAGGGAATAAGAGTCGAAGAGGTTGATAGTTGTTTTAGTTATGTTAGTGTTTTTAGCACTTCCCATATGTTTGATGGTACATGCTTGAAATGATGAGTGTATGATGATGTTATAGCCTTTTCCATATTGTGTGATGGTGTATGTTGTAACATAGGTTATGTGGTTTTTCATCCTTAGCAATTTTCCATATTGGTGATGGTATATGCTAAAAATGAAATGAGTTTATTTATGCTTCAGCAGGTTTCCATATTGGTGATGGTATATGCTTGACATAAATTGTGTTTGGTTGATAGTTTCCATGTGTATTGTTTTCTAGAGAAACTAATGTGAATGGGCTATGATAATTTATATAACACAAATTGATATTTGCATTAAATAAATCATGAGGTTATGTTAGTGGTTAGAAAATGTTTGGGTTGTATTTTATCAGAAACATGTGATGTTGAGTTGAATGTTAGGTTCATAACTTTATAGTGAAAATTATGAGATGACAATATGCAAACATATAATTTTAAGACACTGCATCCTAAAAGAATAATTGGCATGTGAAGGTGTGTAAGAAGTGAAAGGCACATTGCTTTTTCATTGACAAGGACCATAATGATAGTGTAGATAGGGTTTTTGAAAATAAAATCCCCGTTCATGCATTACGTCGTTAACCATTGGTTATTGTTAGAGAAGTACCCTAATCACTTGATGTTAAGTGAGCTCAAAATGCCTTGGGTATTTTGGGGTAATAGGTGTGATTATGTGATATGTGAGGATAATGTAACCCTTTTTAGCAAGGTTGCCCCTTTTAGAGGTGACCCTGAGAATGACTATAGGCAAGTCCATGACTTAATAGTTTGTCAGTCAATTTTTTTTTGGTAGACTAATCAATGTGAGAAGTTTACTTGAGATGTTAGTTTTGTTTTGTGGTCATGTGAAGCTGATCGATGTGGGAAGCTTCTAAGAGGGTGTTGTTTATGTAGCAAAATTTAGGCATAGCCATCCTTCGAGGGAGTGGTCTATATTTTATTTTGATTTCTTTGAATAGCTGTCCTTCAAGAGAGCAGTCTACTAATTACAGCAATAATGCAACTGTCCTTTGAGGGAGAAGTCTACATTTATAGTTTATGACCTTTTAATATTTTATTAGGCATCCTAGTTTTTTGTTTTTTTTGTTAACTAAACTTTTAGTCATGGACTAGGCTATAGAGGTTTAGGGTTTTCCCTTTTATTAAGACAAAGCATTAATGCTTTAAAAAAGGGTTGAAAGGAATAGGAATGAGGATGATGGGGGTTGCTCAAGGGATGAGCTCAAGTTAAACATCAAGTAAATGATTACTTGGTTAACAATAGAATGGTTGTAGATGCAAGGCATTAAGGGGCTCAAATTTTGGTTGGCCTCTGAGAAAAGATAGACAATAAGTGCTTGATCCATACTTGTGCATTATTATATAAGGTCTGAGCCAATTAGGAGCAAACTTGCCTCATTTGCTTCTTTCCATATTGGTCACGTGTTGGTTTCCTTTAAGGATGAGATCTCCAATTTTGAAATCTCGCTCTTTCAGATTTTTGTTGTAGGCACGGTTGATGCGATCTTGGTAGATATGAAGATGATTAAGAGCAACAAGATGACGTTCATCGAGTAACTTGAGTTGTGTTAATTGATCTTGATGAAAGTCATCATTAGAGAGTATGTCATGTAAGGAGAAGCAATTTGGTTGATGCTTGGCAAAGGAAAGTCATCCTTTGGGCAATCTAGGTTGAGGTCACGATAGTCAATACAAATTTGAATTCCCCCTATTGCTTTTTTGACAGGGACAATGTTTGACACCCATTGTGGATAATCAATGGGTTGAATAAATGAGACAGAGAGAAGATGTTGAAGCTCCTCTTTGACAAGGAGTGCGACACGAAGATGCATCCTGTGAAGCTTTTGCCCGATAGGCTTAGTTTTAGAGGGCAAGATCCTGATCTTCCAGGTTGTAGTCTGGAATCTCAGAATCACTGAAGGTGATGGAGGCAACGATGGGTAACAATTTGACTAAAGAAACTAGTGGTTGGGGGGTCTTTAGGTTGGACCTCCACTGCCTGTAAAGCTTTGATCAAGGCTTGGTGATGTTGTGGAGAGCTTTGTATTAGGTCATACAAAGACATCTTCATAGGGGTTTGGTGAAGTTGTTTCACCATGGAGTCACGAATTGCCTCTAAAGATGTTAGTTGAGATGTGCCCAAGATAGAAATCTTGGGTTTTGGTGGTTGAGAAGGCTTGACGAATGGATATGTCCAAGGGATATAAACTTGCTCTTTTTCTTTATCCTTTAGGGTTTGGGACCTGGTGGCCACATTAATTGTGTTGATTTCAAATAAAGGGGAAGAAGGTGGTAGACAGACCATAATCTCGCATTGGGATCCCAATTCAAGTGAGGAGGTTTGGGAGGCATGGGATTGTGTCAGTAGTTTGTCAAAAAAATCCTCAATGAGAAGGGTGTCCTTTTCCAGGTGCTGGTGAATGACAAGCTTAAGGGCACAACAACTCTCAGTATCATGCCCAAGTGTGCGATGATACAAGTAGATTTGAGTGTCATCGAACCAAGATGGTTTTCATTCGAGAGGTTGGTATGGCTTAATGGGCAGGAGAATGATGTTAGAAAACTGCAACAATCAGCATAACAGTGAAGCATAAGAACCCACTAATGGGTATGCACTCGTTGTTGCAGTAGAGGTTGACAACTTCTATTTAGGAGTTGTAGGGGGAGTTTTTCATACCATCTTTTTGGTTGGTGGTGTGGCCACATGCGTAGATGGCACTTTCTCGATGAGAGGTGTCAAATTTCTTGGAGGAAATATGTTTTTGACGAGTAAAGGGAGTAATGGAGGTAGTTTGTCTTTGTGAGGTTTTGGAATAAGGAGCACTCCTGTTAAATTTGGAAGGATGTAGACCCAAGATAGAGGGTAATGGTGAAGGTGGGGGAGGAGTATACCAACGTGGTTTAGCATCCTTCTTTGGTATGGTGTAAGGACCACTACTATGCGGGGTGAGGTTCAAATCTAATTTCACTTGTGGGTGAGTTAGGTTTGATACAGGGCAAACACTGAGAGATCTAATCTGTTTCAGCATGGTGAATGCTTGTGAGAGTTTGGATTCAGACATGGAAGGCTGAGCTTTTGATGATTTAGAAGTGAAAACCTGATCCTCGTCAGAGACTTTGGAGTGAATCATAGCAAAAGGGTTGGCAGTATAAGGTGAAGCTAGATGTGTAGGATAAGGAGCCTTAAGTCGCTCCCATAATGCCTCATACTCTAGATTCCTAGAATGGAGGAATCCTAAGTTTTTTGCCAATCGAGAGAAGGGTTTATATGACATCGTGTGTGGCTTTATAGTTAGTCCTTTGGGGGATTTGGGTGATCGTGAGAGCGAAAATGTGTTGGATGCAATGATCACAGGCCAAAGGCGAGAGAGAGCCATCACCGGATCTTCCTCAGGCGAAGTGGGTGAGGTGGCGAGTTCTTCTCTTAACAGAGAAGGGAATGGAGAATTTGGCTCTTCAAGAGGATAGACCACAGGGATGATCATGCCTTCCACATGTGGTCTAAGAGCGTGGAAAGTATGATCCTCCATTGGTAATAAGAAGGATGAGGATGAGGTCACCAGTGTTGGTACCATCAAAGCATCCTCCAATATGGGAGAGGTCAAAGTAGACTTCTTACGTGTGAAAGGGGGGTGGATGGAGGACTATCCTCCATCGGTGGAGGAAAAATAGGAGAGGAAGGCTCCTCTAAAGGGTGAAGTAGAGGGATGATGGCCCCTTCTACATGAAGGCGTGGGGTATGAGTGGTAAATTCTTCCAATGGTAGAAGAAGAGGGAATGTGGGGGCAAGAGGAACAGGTAATACAAGATCCTCATGAGGTAGAAGAATGGGTTGAGGAGGTATTTGATGTCATGGAGATGATATAGGTGAGACGGGTTCATCCACATGAGGAAGAGGGTGAGGCAAAGGGAGCCCTTTGTTGCGTGGAGGTGGTATGGGTAAAATAGGCTCTTCTACTTGTGGTGGAGAAATGGGTTGACTAACCTCTTCAGATTGTGGGAGAGGTTGGTTAGGAATGAAAGGAAAGACCATGTCGACTGTGCGTATGTTTCATTCTTGAGGGTCATCGACCATGGTCTGAACATTGTTCTAACTTGGGGATGGTTAGGAAAAGGTTTCCTAAAGACATCCATGTTTTGGTTGGCCAGCATATTAAGGTTATCCAAAATAAGGTCCCCTTTGTCTAACATGTCTTGAACAATGTTTTTGAGGGTTTTGCAATTATCTATGTCATGACCCTTGACACGATGATAGTTACAAAAGTCATTTTCCCTATACCATGCAGGGATGGTTTGTGAGGGGTCAAATTGGATAGGTGGTTAGATTTAAGGGAGGTTGACGTCTCCCTACTTTACTAATTTATCCAATACGGAAGCATATGATTCTCCTATTGGAGTGTATCGTCGCTGTTCATACCATTGTTGGAATTGTCTAGTGATGTTTTGTGATGTGGAGGGCTCAAATTGGTTGGTTGTGGTAGAAGATGATGACCTAAGGACCACAGTGTTTGCTGATCCCTTGGACTTGGAGTGGGAAGAACAAGGTTTAGCAGAAGAATGGTCATTGGATTTTGCATTGGTATTTTTGCTATGCAATTTGACCCTATCTTCTTCGACTGCACAGAGTTCAAGATTTCAAACCGTAGTGAAAGATTCATCGAATGTGTGAAAAGTTTGAACTCGCAGAGTGGATGAGATGTGCTTGGCACATGCTCTTGAAAAGAGCTCAATGAGCTCAGGTTGAGGTAGTGAGAAGGAGAGTTGGTTGATCAAACTTCTCCAATAGGTGATAAAGTCAGCTATTGACTCATCCTCAAATTGTCTAATGGAATAAAGGTCCATGATGGAGACCTTTTTTGTAATATTGACTGAGAAATGATCGAGGAATAGCTGAGTTATTTGAGTGAAGGTGAAGAGATAATGACTGGTAATGGAGCTATACCAGTCAAGGGCGGTGCCAGAAAGTGACATAAGGAATGTGTGAAGTAATTACACATCATCGTGCGCTATGGGATAGCAAGCATGTCTAAACACTCACAGATGTTGTTGTGGGTCCTCTTTACCCTAAAAGTGAGTAAATTTTAGGAGTTCCCACTGGCTAGGGTATGGCTAAATAGGAACTAAAGGGTGGATAGGTTTGTTGCAGATTTGTTCGTATGAAAAAACACTCTTCGAACCTGAAATAGATGTCTCAAGGTTGGACATCTTATCCATCAGCATCTTAATTAGATCGGTAGATGGATTAGCATGAGGGGCACCCCTTAAGTTATAGGGTACCTAGAAGGCATTGGAAGGGGCATATGTCATAGTTGGTTACATTTGTGTAGGTGCAACATACTAATAATTCATCATAGGGGCCAATGTCGAGGCCAAGGGGGCTTGTGCCACGAATTTGGAGGGCACAACTTGACTAGATGCTGCCAAGGGTGGTTGAATGGCGGAGACACTAGTTAAAGGATAAGTCGTCACTCTCATGTTTATGGGTGCAAGAGTGGATGGGATAGAGACAATCAAGTTCTAGAAAGGTGTCAAACTTGGTTGAATTGTTTGTGGTTGAGGGGGTACGAAAACCTCGATGGAGGTAGGGTAAGAAAGGATAGAAAGGGAGGTCAAATCTTGAACATTGGTCATGATTGGGTTATTGGTTGAGGTAGTGGCCTAAGTGACCATAGGTTGGGTAGTGGAGGCTGTTGATATCATTGCCGCTTCAACCAAAGAGGTTGGCATCCCATAAATAGGGTTACCTAAAGGATCTTGCATTTGGCTTCTAGTGAGATAATGTTGGAGAGCCTTGACATTGTGGTAAAAAATCTCTCAAAGTCTTGATCTCCTTCAAAAACAATAGGAGGTTGATTGGGTGTAGGTTGGATAGGAGTATGCTCAATGTCTGAAGTATGATCCATTAGATGACTTGACACGAAGGGCAAAGGCGGGAGTGGCCATTGACTTGCGTGGTCAACAAGAGATTTGGCTTGACTATGTGTCAGAACCATCCAAGGCAAAAGGGGTTCAGGTTCCAAAAACTATGTGTTTCAATTTTAGAAAACCAGAATTTGTGTTAAATAGTAAGAAATTTGGGTTTTAAGCTTGTTGTCTGAAAAAAATTATTTATTTATTGACAATGACCGATGTCAGTTGTTTAATCGATATTGGTTAGAAAATGTTGCCGACGTCAGTGGAGAAACCGATGTCGATTTTTGTGTAATTCCAAAAACATAGAAGATTGATAGTTTTTGGAAGAAAAAGATATTCTAAGTTGTTTTTAGACTTCAAAATGGTACAACCTTACCAGCTCAAACACTCAGATAAAAATAGCATAATAGATGATTAGGCAAACAACTTCTAAAATGTTAGATTCCTAGGAATGAGTTTTAAAGTCATGGTGGCTTATGCCTTAAGAGAATGTGTTGGGAGTTGGGCTTGTAGAACATGTCCTAGAGAGGAAGTCTATGGCTAGTTTCAGGTTGTGTTATGGTGCTTCAAAAATATCTGTGTTAGGGTTAGTACATGGCTTGGTGCTGGGGCTTGCTCCCTTCACTTCATGAACCCAGAGCTGAGCTGGGCCACTTAGCCAAAATATATGTTCCCTATAGTTTATACTCTGCTAGAGAATAGAGTGGGTCCTCCTCTTGGTGGTGAAATCCAAGTAGGATCATCAGGTGGGGTAAGGTATCTGTTAGGTGATGAAATCCTAGACGGGCCTTGTCTCAAGTAAGTTTATGTGTTTGATTTGAAGTGATTGTGGTTTGGTTGTGTAACATTTGTGCACTACGATGCATTCATAATGCTTTAATTACTAAGTGGGATAAGTATGCATTCAAGCAAGAATGAAATGCAGTAGTTTTTAACCCAAATCAAAATATGTTATTCAAATGTAAAAAAATGGAGAAGAGGTAAAGAGTATGAGTTTTTCACTACTCTATGATGCATGCAAGAAGTAACAAGAAGAGAAAGAGATGTTCTTTTTAACTTCTACTAATGATTTCCTTTCGAAAAAAGATAGAAGAGGGGATGCAAGAAGAGAATATTTTCTAATGCATCTATATGAAAGTTTGATTTTTTTTTAAATAAGAAGAATGAACCCAAGGAAAACTCCAAGGGTCCCACCGGGCATGCCAGAATATTTCTCTAGATTTTTACTAATTGCATTTAGATAAGGAAGAAGAAACTAAATTTAAGAGGTCTTGGGTTTGACGTTACCCAAATTTAGTGTGCACCGTATCCAAGCTTTGTGGGAGCTCCTCTTTGGCTATGGAGGAAACACCTGCAAAAAAAAAGAAACTCAAATAAGGAAAATGTTAGAAGAGGATATGGTGGACTACCAAGCTATGCGCTCGATCTCAGAAGCATAAAGCTCCCTAAGGGATGACAGTCCACTATTTAAAGAAAAGAGTTTTGTATAAAAAGAAATGATAATAGACTAAAGAAATGGAAAGGTAGAATGTTGTGTACCTATTCCCTGTAGTCTATGTGTCTCAAAATGTTACAAAAAGCTATCCAAAGGTTTTGTCTGGTCTATGGGCTGTTTGGATAGGTTTTCTGGTTTGTTCATTCAGAATACAGTCACTGACATCAGTGGGTCTGCCGAGGTCAGTAGGGAATGATGTCGACGTCAATTGGGTTACCAATATTGAAAGGGGCAATCAGCCTTAGACAGCTTTCAAGATGTTTTCATGGTGGACAAAGGAGTCTCTTAAAATTAGGAGGTTTGTACAGGGTTGCAAGAAAGTGAATAAGGTTTGAGGAAGGGTAAAGGTAGAGGATAGGTGTGAAAAGAGGGTGAGAATAAGGGGAAGGCCTTTCAGCCCTTCCACGAAAGAAGTCAGGTCTCTTGACAGTATTTAAAAATATCAAATGGAAACTAATTAATAATGTATTCTAAAATATTGAAATGAGAACCAAAATACTTAGCTCTGTTAGGTGAAGAACCAGAGGTGTCAAAATGCTTATTCCCATTGTGGCTGATGTTGAGGTCCTTGTACAATGTTTCAATCCAGTCTCTGGAATGACTTGTGCAGAGCTTCGATAGCCAGGAGGATGATAGTTGAGTTATGATGCTTTAGGTTTCAGAGTTTGCACGTCAATATGCAAGAAGGTGGGGGCCAACTCAATGTTAGAGCTAGGTTTATGTAACCAATGTTGGTGATCTCATTGGCGTCGATCGAGGGTTAATCGATGTCAGTGGAGAAAGAATGGGTAAAAGGGCTATTTTTAGCTCTTTGCCCATTTCTCCACCCACCAAGTGCCTTTTCTATTGGAGAACAGTCAAAACATGGGTTTATGAGGCACGAGAGTTGGTTAGGAAGTTAGGATGGAGTGAGAATAGGTCTTAAGTAGTTAGGATTTGGAGGACCTAGTCTCAGCGTGACTCCTAGGCTAAGAAATGGTTTTAGGGTGAGGTGTCTAGGTGAGGTGTGTTGGTGAGGTAATTAATTTAAAATAAGTAGTTTTTTTAGATTAATAAGGTGTGGGTTAGGAGTGTTAACATTTAGAATGGGAGCAAGGGGGGTTAACACGATATTGGTGTCTACATTTGCCCCTTTTTGTCTTGTGGTTTGTCATGACGAATTGCAAGACAAAAATAGATATAGGTTGCCCTAGGTATGGAATGAGGTATTCCCCCTCAAAGTGGGAATTGAGAGAAGGTAAGCCAAAATCGAGTGCCAATTGGATAGGTAGTGGATGTGGAGGGTGAGGTTGGAGTGTGAACATTGTAATAGTTGAGATTGCACATATACCACTTCAAGTGATAGGCAGGTCAAATTGTTGTAGGCAAGGTCAAGGAGGACTAAAATCAAAGTAACCAATCCCCAGATTATTAGTGGTAGTTGATTGGGTTAGAACGATCAAAGTTGTAGCTCTAGTGGTCAAGGAAGACTAAAATTGAAGTAATCAGTCCCTAGCTTGTTAGTGGTAGCTGATTGGGTTAAACGATCAAAGATGTAGCTCCAATGGTCATCGTGTTCCAAGTATCCAAGCTAAGAAGTGCTCCTGGAAAACATGAAAATGTCACAAATATTGGGGATCAACTTGATCACAATCTGACAATAGGTGTGAGGGGCGTGTATAATTTGCTAGCTATTCATGAGGTAGCATATGCAATCAAAACAATCAAGGCAAGGTTGTCTCAAAAGTGGTCGTGATCTGAGGAGATAGTCGCGATCTCTGAGGTCATTTGTGTTAGGGTGTGGAGCTAAAAGCTACACCTTGTTGCAAATAGAGGTTTCTGAGAGTATGCAGTCGCTGGCGTCAGCAGGCCAAACTGACATTGATCAGGGGACGTAGAAGGGAAATCGACATCGGTGGGAGATCGGCCAACGTCGATCACCTCCAGGTAGGCAGGGACCGCCTGTGGCAATCAGAACTGCTATTGACAGACAATCAATTGAGTGAATGCATTGTTTGCATGATAAAGACCAATTCGAGTCTTTGAGCTGCTTGTCTAAATTAAGTGTATGCATGAGATCTATATAATAGACTCATGGGCTGTATTGCTAAGTGTTGAACTTGTAGAAGAGCCATGTGGAGCTTGGAGAGTTCTTCCCATGGTGGAATCAAGTAGGATTCCCCATGTATGTGATAAGTAAGATCAGGTTGGTCTACAGGGGTGTGTGAATGCGAGGGTCAAAACGAGATCGGCGGTTGGCCAGGATTCAAGGTGACAGCAATACATCAGCAGGATCATGGTGAGATCTACTCAGAGTACCAATTCATACTCAATTGTACAGATGTATAATGAGGTGAACAATAACTTGTGTTAGCTGTGTGTTGTGACCTATGAGATAAGATTACTTGGAGCCCTTGAGGAGGAAGCCTCATAGAGGTGGAAGAAGAGTGTGATCTCTTTATTGTAATTTCCTTTGTAATGAATTGAATACAATTGTGTGTTGCCTCTCATGTTCTGTGTCTTTTCTCATTGATAGTAATTTGTTCTTTTGGTTATTTCCACATGTAAGTTGCTTATACAATGGTAATCATGTGTGCTCTTAATTCTAACAAGTTGTGTCAGAGCTTTGGGGAGTTTCGGTCCTATCAATTTGTCGAGTCAGGGTGAGATATAAGTGATCTCAAGTGTTGTTTGTTGTGGTTAGGGAGATGTATATGATCTCGAATGTGCCCCATGAGAAGTCTAAGGTGACTTCTATAGTGTCAGGGCTGCTTGTTTGGTCATGATTTTGGGTTGGTTTAGATAGTTGGTCCATTAGGTAGATGGATGAACGAATGGTTGAGCTAACCTCAGAAGACCCCATGTCAACTGAGTGCTACCTACATAGCCCCTATTTTAAGGCCCTCAGGCAAATGTAGTTCTCCTAAGAAGGGAAGAAGAATCGAAGAGGTTGATAGTTGTTTTGGTTATGTTAGTGTTTTTAGCACTTCCCATATGTTTGACAGTACATGCTTGAAATGATGAGTGTATGATGATGTTATAGCCTTTTCCATATTGTGTGATGGTGTATGCTATAACATAGGTTATGTGGTTTTTCATCCTTAGCAATTTTCCATATTGGTGATGGTATATGCTAAAAATGAAATGAGTTTATTTATGCTTCAGCAGGTTTCCATATATGTGATGGTATATGCTTGACATAAATTGTGTTTGGTTGATAGTTTCCATGTGTATTGTTTTCCAGAGAAACTAATGTGGATGGGCTATGATAATTTATATAACACAAATTGATATTTGCATTAAATAAATCATGAGGTTATGTTAGTGGTTAGAAAATGTTTGGGTTGTATTTTATCAAAAACATGTGATGTTGAGTTGAATGTTAGGTTCATAACTTTATAGTGAAAATTATGAGATGACAATATGTGAACATATAATTTTAAGACACTGCGTCCTAAAATATAAACTGGCATGTGACGAAGGTGTGTAAGAAGTGAAAGGCACATTGCTCTTTCATTGACAAGGACCATAATGATAGTGTAGATAGGGTTTTTGCAAATAAAAGCCCCGTTCATGCATCATGTCGTTGGCCATTGGTTATTGTTAGAGAAGTACCCTAATCACTTGATGTTAAGTGAGCTCAAAATCCCTTGGGTATTTTGGGGTAATAGGTGTGATTATGTGACATGTGAGGATAATGTAACCCTTTTTAGCAGGGTTGCCCCTTTTATAGGTGACCTTGAGAACAACAATAGGCAAGTCCATGACTTAATAGTTTGTCAGTCAGTTTTTTCTTTCTTTTTTTTTGGTAGACTCATCAATGCGGGAAGTCTACTTGGGATGTTGATTTTTTTTTGTGGTCATGTGAAGCTGATCGATGTGAGAAGATTTTGAGAGGGTGCTGTTTATGTAGAAAATTTTGGGCATAGCCATCCTTCGAGGGAGTGGTCTATATTTTGTTTTGACTTCTTTGAATAGCTGTCCTTTAAGGGAGTAATCTACTAATTACAGCAATAATGTAGTTGTCCTTCGAGAGAGTAGTCTACATTTATAGTTTATGACCTTTTAATATTTTGTTAGGCATCCCAGTTTTTTGTTTTTTTGTTAACTAAAATTTTAGTTATGGACTAGGCTATAGAGGTTTAGGGTTTTCCCTTTTATTAAGATAAAGCATTAATGCTTTAAAAAAGGGTCAATTAATTTTTGTAGGGAAAAAGGGTTGAAAGGAATAGGAATGAGGATGATTGGGGTTGCTCAAGGGATGAGCTCAAGTTAAACATCAAGTAAATGATTACTTGGTTAACAGTAGAATGGTTGCAGATGCAAGGAATTAAGGGGCTCAAGTTTTGGCTAGCCTCTGAGAGAAGACAGACGATAAGTGCCTAATCCATACTTTTGCGTTATTATATAAGGTCCAAGCCAATTAGGAGCAAACTTGCCTCGTTTGCTTCTTTCCATATTGGTCACGTGTTGGTTTTATTTAAGGATGAGATCTCCAATTTTGATATCTCACTCTTTTATATTTTTGTTGTAGGCACGCTTGATGGGATCTTGGTAGATATGAAGATGATTAAGAGCGGCAATACGACATTCATTGAGTAACTCGAGTTGTGTTAATCGATCTTGATGAAATTCATCATTAGAGAGTATGTCACGCAAGGAGATGCAAGTTGGTCGATGCTTGGCAAAGGAAAGTCATCCTTTGGGCAAGCTAGGTTGAGGTCACGATAGTCATTACAAATTTGAATTCCCCCTGTTGCTTTTTTGACAGGGACAATGTTTGACACCCATTGCAAATAATCAATGGGTTGAATAAATGAGACAGAGAGAAGATGTTGAAGCTCCTCTTTGACAAGGAGTGGGACATGAGGATGCATCCTGTGAAGCTTTTGCCTGATAGGCTTAGTTTTAGAGGGTGGGATCCTGATCTTCCAGGTTGTAGTATGGAATCTCAGAATCACTGAAGGTGATGGAGGTAATGGTGGGTAATGATTTGACTAAAGTATCCAGTGGTTGGGGGGTCTTCAGGTTGGAACTCCACTGCCTGTAAAGCTTTGATCAAGGCTTGGCGATGTTGTGGAGAGCTTTGTATTAGGTCATACAAAGACATCTTCACAGGGGTTTGGTGAAGTTGTTTCACCATGGAGTCACGAATTGCCTCTGAAGATGTTGGTTGAGATGTGCCCAAAATAGAAATCTTGGGTTTTGGTGGATGAGAGGGCTTGATGAATGGATATGTCTAAGGGATAGAAACCTGCTCTTTTCCTTTATGCTTTAGGGTTTGGGACCTAGTGGCCACATTAATTGTGTTGATTTTGAATAAAGGGGAAGAAGGTGGTAGAGGGACCATAATCTCACATTGGGATCTTAATTCAAGTGAGGAGGTTTGGGAGGCATGGGATGGTGTCGGTAGTTTGTCAAAAGAATCCTTAATGAGAAGGGTGTCCTTTTCTAGGTGTTGGTGAATGACAACCTTAAGGGCGTAACAACTCTCAGTATCATGCCCAGGTGTGCGATGATACAAGTAGATTTGAGTGTCGTTGAACCAAAATGGTTTTGATTCGAGAGGTTAGTATGGCTTAATGTGTGGGAGAATGATGCTAGAAGACTACAATAATTAGTGTAACAATGAAGCATAAGAACCCACTAATGGGTATGCACTCATTGTTGTAGTAGAGGTTGACAACTTCTGTTTAGGAGTTGTAGGGGGAGTTTTTCATACCATCTTTTTGGTTGGTGGTGTGGCCACACGTGTAAATGGCACTTTGTTGATGAGAGGTGTCAAATTTATTGGAGGAAATATGTTTTTGATAGGTAAAGGGAGTAATGGAAGCAGTTTGTCTTTGTGAGGTTTTGGAATAAGGATCACTCCTATTAAAGTGGAAGGATGTGGACCCAAGATAGAGGGTAATGGTGAAGGCGGGGGAGGAGTATACCGACGTGGTTTAGCATCCTTCTTTGGTATGGTGCAAGGACCACTACTATGCAGGGTGAGTTTTAAATCTAATTTCATTTGTGGGTGAGTTAAGTTTGATACAGGGTGAACACCGAGAGATCTAATCTATTTTAGCATGGTGGACGCCTGCAAGGGTTTGGATTTAGACATGGAAGGCTATGCTTCTAATGATTTAGAAGTGAAAACCCGATCCTCATCAGAGACTTTAGGGTGAATCATAGCGAAAGGGTTGGCAGTATAAGGCAAAGTTGGATGTGTAGGATAAGGAGCCTTAAGTCGCTCCCATAACGCCTCATACTCTAGATTCCTAAAATGGAGGAATCCTAAGTTTTTTTTCCAATTGAGAGAAGGGTATAGATGACATCGTGCACAGCTTTACAGTCAGTCCTTTAGGGGATTTGGGTGATTGTGAGAGTGGAAATGTGTTGGACACAGTGATCACAGGCCAAAGGCAAGAGAGAACCATCACCGGATCTTCCTTGGCTGAAGTGGGTGAGGTGGTGAGTTCTTCTCTTGGTGGAGAAGGGATTGGAGAATTTGGCTCTTAAAGAGGATAGAGCACAGGGATGATCATGCCTTCCACGTGTGGTCTAAGAGCATGGAAAGTATGATCCTCCATTGGTAATAAGAAGGATGAGGGCAGGATCACCAGCGTTGGTACCATCAAAGCATCCTCCAATATGGGAGAGGTCAAAGTAGACTATCCTACGTGTGAAAGGGGGTGGATGGAGGACTATCCTCCATCGGTGGAGGAAAAATAGGAAACGAAGGCTCCTCTAAAGGGTGAAGTAAAGGGATGATGGCCCCTTCTACATGAGGGTTTGGGGTATGAATGGTAAATTCTTCCAATGGTAGAAGAAGAGGGAAGGTGGGGGCAAGAGGAATAGGTAATACAGGATCCTCACAAGGTAGAAGAATGGGTTGAGGAGGTATTTGAAGTCATGGGGATGATACAGGTGAGACGGGTTCATCTATGTGAGGAAGAGGGTGAGGCAAAAGGAGCTCTTCATTGCGTGGAGGTGGTATGGGTAAAATAGGCTCTTCTACTTGTGGTGGAGAAATGGGTTGACTAACCTCTTCAAATTGTGGGAGAGGTTGGTTAGGAATGAAAGGAAAGACCATGTCGACTGTGTGTATGTTACATTTTTGAGGGTCATCGACCATGGTCTGAACATTATTCTGACTTGGGGGATGGTTAGGAAATAATTGCCTAAAGACATCCATGTTTTGGTTGGCCAGTGCATTAAGGTTATCCAAAACAAGGTTCCCTTTGTCTAACATGTCTTAAACAATGTTTTTGAGGGTTTTGCAATTATCTGTGTCATGACCCTTGACACGATGATAGTTACAAAAGTCATTTTCTGTATACCATGCAGGGATGGCTCGTGAGGGGTCAAATTGGACAGGTGGTCAGATTTGAGGGAGGTTGAGGATTCCTTGCTTCACTAATTTATGCAATATGGAAGCATACAATTCTCCTATTGGAGTGTATCATCGTTGTTCATACCGTTGTTGGAATTGTCTAGTGATGTTTTTTGATGTGGAGGGCTCAGATTGGTTGGTTGTGGTAGAAGATGATGACCTAAGGACCATAGCATTTGTCGATCCCTTAGACTTGGAGTGGGAAGAAGGTTTAGCAGAAGAAGGGTCATTAGATTTTGCATTGGTATTTTTGTTATGCAATTTGACCCTATCTTCTTCGACTGCATGGAGTTCAAGCTTTCGGGCCATAGTGAAAGCTTCATCGAATGTGTGAAAAGTTTGAATCCACAGAGTGGATGAGATGTGTTTGGCACATGCTCTTGAAAAGATCTCAATGAGCTCAGGTTGAGGTAGTGAGAAGGAGAGTTGGTTGATCAAACCTCTCTAATGGGCGATGAAGTCAGCTATTGACTCATCCTCAAATTGTCTAATGGAATAAAGGTCTGTGATGGAGACCTTCTTGGTAATATTGATTGAGAAATTATCGAGGAACAATTGAGCAAGTTGAGTGAAGGTGAAGAGAGAATGACTGATAATGGAGCTATACCAGTCAAGGGCGGCACCAAAAAGTGACATAGGGAATGTGCAAAGTAATTATGCATCATCGTGCGCTATGAGGTAGCAAGCATGTCTAAACACTCACAGATGTTGTTGTGGGTCCTCTTTACCCTAAAAGCGAGTAAATTTTTGGAGTTCCCACTAGCTAGGGTATGGCCGAATAGGAATTGAAGGGTGGATAGGTTCGTCGCAGATTTGTTTATATGAAAGAACACTCTTCGAACCTGAAATAGATGTCTCAAGGTTGGACATCTTATCCATCAGCATCTTAATTAGATCGGTAGATGGATTGGCATGAGGGGCAACCCCTAAGTTATAGGGTACTTGGAAGGTGTTGAAAGGGGCGTATGTCATAGTTGGTTGCATTTGTGTAGGTGAAACATATTGATAATTCATCATAGGGGCTGATGTCGAGGCCAAGGGGGCTTGTGCCATGAATTTGGAGGGCACAACTTGACTAGATGCCACCAAGGGTGGTTGAATGGTGGAAACACTAGTTAAAGGATAAGTGGTCACTCTCATGTTTATGGGTGCAAAAGTGGATGGGATAGAGACAATCAAGTTCTGGAAAGGTGTCAAACTTGGTTGAATTGTTTGCAGTTGAGGGGGTACAGAAACCCCGATGGAGGTAGGGTAAGAAAAGATAGAAGGGGAGGTCAAATCTTGAACATTTTTCATGATCTCGTTACTAGTCGAGGCAATGGACTGAGTGACCATAGGTTGGGTAGCAAAGGCTATTGATATCATTGTTGCTTCAACCAAAGAGGTTGGCATCCCATAAATAGGGTTACCTGAAGGATCTCACATTTGGCTTCTAGTGAGATAATGTTGGAGAGCCTTGACATTGTGGTCAAGAAATCTCTCAAAGTCTTGATCCCCTTCAGGAACAATAGGAGGTTGATCAGGTGTAGGTTGGATAGGAGTATGCTTAGTGTCTGAATTATGCTCCATTAGATGACTTAACATGAAGGGCAAAGGTGGGAGTGGTTGTTGACTTGCATGGTCAACAAGAGATTTGGCTTGACTGCGTGTCAGAACCATCCAAGGTGAAAGGGGTTCAGGTTCTAAAAACTATGTGTTTTAGTTTTAGAAAACCAAAATTTGTGTTAAACAGCAAGAAATTTGGGTTTTAAGCTTATTGTCTAGAAAAGTATTTATTTATTGACAGTGACTGATGTCGGTTGTTTAACCGATATTAGTTATAAAATGTTGTTGACGTCAGTTGAGAAACTGATGTCGATTTCTATGTAATTCTAGAAACATAGAAGATTGATAGTTTTTGGAAGAAAAAGATATTTTGATTTGTTTTTGGACTTCAAAATGGTATGAGCTTACCAGCTCAAACACTCAGATAAAAATAGCATAATAGATGATTAGGCAAACAAATTATAAAATGTTAGATTCCAAGGAATGAGTTTTAAAGTCGTGGTGGCTTATGCCTTAAGAGAATGTATTGGGAGTTGGGCTTGTAGAACAAGTCCTAGAGAGGAAGTCTATGGCTAGTTTTAGGTTGTGTTATGGTGCTTCAAAAATAATTGTGTTAGGGTCAGTATGTGGCCTAGTGCTAGGGCTTGCTCCCTTCACTTCACGAACCCAGAGCCGAGATGGGCTGCTTAGCCAAAATATACATTCCCGATAGTTTATACTCTACTAGAGAACAGAGTGGGTCCTCCTCTTGGTGGTGAAATCCATGTAGGATCATCAGGTGGGGTAAGGTATCTGCTAGGTGATGAAATCCTAGACGGGCCTTGTCTCAAGTAAGTTTATGTGTTTGATTTGAAGTGATTGTGGTTTGGTTGTGTAACATTTGTGCACTATGATTCATTCATAATGCTTTAATTACTAAGTGGGCTAAGTATGCATTCAAGCAAGAATGAAATGCAGTAGTTTTTAACCCAAATCAAAATATGTTATTCAAATGTAAAAAAATGGAGAAGAGGTAAAGAGTATGAGTTTTTCACTACTCTATGATGCATGCAAGAAGTAACAAGAATAGAAAGAGATGTTCTTTTTAACTTCTACTAATGATTTCCTTTCAAAAAAAGATAGAAGAAGGGATGCAAGAAGAGAATATTTTCTAATGCATCTATATGAAAGTTTGATTTTTTTCAAAAGAAGAAGAATGAACCCAAGGAAAACTCCAAGGGTCCCACCAGGCATGCCAGAATGTTTCTCTAGATTTTTACTAATTACATTTAGATAAGGAAGAAGAAACTAAAGTTAAGAGGTCTTGGGTTTGACGTTACTTGGATTTAGTGTGCATCGTATCCAAGCTTTGTGGGAGCTCCTCTTTGGCTATGGAGGAAACACCTGCAGTAAGAAAGAAACTCAAATAAGGAAAATGTTAGAAGAAGATATGGTGGATTGCCAAGCTACGCGCTCGGTCCCGGAAGCATAAAACTCCCTAAGGGATGACAGTCCACTATTTAAAGAAAAGAGTTGTGTATAAAAAGAAATGATAATAGACTAAAGAAATGGAAAGGTAGAATGTTGTGTACCTATTCCTTGTAGTCTGTGTGTCTCATAATGTTATAGAAAGCTATCCAAAGGTTTTGTCTAGTCTATGGGCTGTTTGGATAGGTTTTATGGTTTGTTAGTTTAGAATACAGTCACCAATGTCAGTGGGTCTATCGAGGTTGGTAGGGAATGATGCTAACGTTAGTTGGGTTGTCGATGTCAAAAGGGGCAGTCAGCCTTAGATGGCTTTCAAGATGTTTTCGTGGTGGACAGAGGAGTCTCTAGAAATTATAAAGTTTGTGTAGGGTTGTGGGAAAGTGAATAAGATCTGAGGAAGGGTAAAGGTAGAGGATAGGTGTGAAAAGAGGGTGAGAATAAGGGGAAGGCCTTTCAACCCTTCCACAGAAGAAGTTGGGTCTCTTGACAGTATTTAAAAATATCAAATGGAAACTAATTAACAATGTATTCTAAAATACTAAAATGAGACCCAGAATACTTAGCTCTGTTAGGTGAAGAACCAGAGGTGTTAGAATGTTTATTCCTATTTTGGTTGATGTTGAGGTCCTCGTACAATGTTTCAATCCAGTCTCTGGAATGACTTGTGCAAAGCCTTGGTAGCCAGGAGGATGATAGTTGAGTTTTGATGCTTTAGGTTTTAGAGTGTGCATGTCAATATGCAATAAGGTGAGGGGCAACTCAATTTTAGAGCTAGGCTTATGTAATCGACATCGGCGATCTCACCGGCATCAGTCGAGGGTTGACTGACGTCAGTAGAGAAAGAATGGGTAAAAGGGCTATTTTTAGCTTTTTGCCCATTTTTCCACCTGCCAAGTGCCTTTTTCATTAGAGAATGGTCAAAACACGGGTTTATGAGGCATGAGAGTTGGTTAGGGAGTTAGGATGGAGTGAGAATAGGTCTTAGGTAGTTAGGATTTGAAGGACCTAGTCTCAGAGTGACTCATAGGCTAAAAAATGGTCTTAGGGCAAGGTGTCTAGGTGAGGTGTCATGGTGAGGTAATTAATTTAAAATAAGTAGTTTTTTTAAATTAATAAGGTGTGGGTTAGGAGTGTTAACGTTTAGAAGGGGACCAAGGGGGGTTGACATGATATTTGTGTCTACAATAAGATTCTTTGGGTTTGTGATTATGAAACTAAATCTTCCCAACCCGTAAGAAGTAGTGTCTATAGTATGGTCATCCATGATCAGGCTTGAGCCTTGAATGAACCTATTTAGAGTGAACCATTCTTACACATTAGATTCTTACTATGATGCATTCCATAGATAATTAATTTAAAAAGTCTAAATTTTATCATTAAAAGTCAAGTCACTCAAAGATCAACTTGCACATGGCTAAAATACTAAGCATGCTATTACAAATTGCCTTTCTATCTCCCCATTCAAAACCTATGTGTCTCAATAGATTTCATCTTCAACATGGGTTAATAAACAAAAAATATGTATGAGTGATGAATCAAGAAATTGGCATAAGATTATTAGCTATCCAAGTAAATTCTTATAAGCATGGTTCAAAACCAATTGATCATGTTACCTCCTACATATCCTATGCAAAGGTCCAACTACCATTGTGATTATTATAGATTTAATCAACATCCCATGGATAGGTGTCATGATTTAAAACATATAATATAATATATTATTGATAGTGGTGAACTTACATTAGATACATATATTAAATCACTACCAGACTCAAATACACCTTTCAATATTGAGCAACCCACTAAACTTTTGGTTACATCTCATTAGGTCAAATTAACAAAACAAGAGTTACCTGATAAATAGGCACTTAATAAGTAAGTCTATAAGCATTATTTACCTAAGAAGAATAATTTTAGAAACATAATTCATAATTTGGAAGCCAAACATCTTCCTCATTTCAATAACCTTTGATCATTAGCCCTCACATAGATTGTAAGTAATTATCCAATGTCATGGTTGACAATTATTGTGAATATTAATGCATGTAGCATTAATCTTCTAAAAAATATTGGATATGACATCAAACAATTGAATAATATTAATTTATCTGCACCACTCATAATAATATCCATTGAGTGGCCCATATATACTAGTTTCAACTTGTGTTCCATTATATTTCACATTAAGCATACTTTGACCCATTACAATGCTATACTATGAAACTAATGAATAAGATAAATGGATGAAACACTTGAAAATAATAATGATCACAAATTACATTTGGTTTACAAGGAAATATTATTTCTACTTTAAGATATGGAACATCTCCAAATTAAGAAGAGTAATTGGAAACCATTTTTTCAACTAATGCGCAAGGAATGATATTTATTTCTTCTCCAAATATACATTTCAAAGGGATTGTAACTGAGGCACTTGATACTAATAATAATTAATATGTTAAATAGAAAACAAAATACAATAAAATAATTCCAAAATATGGTGTGTTTGGGTATACATAACCTATCATAAATATAAAATATGATTGGAATAACACATTATAATTAGTGGATGTTAAAAAATATGAATATATGATACATCATATTCATGATAGCATCCTATTAATGGGATAATATGTTAGTGGATACATGTTTAAATTTATTTATTTTTTAAATTAAAAATAGAAAATTCAAATATTCAAATATTAAAAAATAACAAAACTAGGACTATCCAAGACATGCTTTGCTAGTATAGGTGATTTATCTATGTTATTTATCATATACATGGTGAATTACATATCCATTATCTACCAGCATGCTAATCAAATATACATGAGTTGGATTCAATATAAACAAGCTACATATGATACATATCTGTGACATTATTTACACCTAGGGAAACCTTTTTACATTGTGATCTTGCCTACAGTAGGGTCATAGTTGCACATTTATTAGGTTACATCTTTCTATATTGATTCATTGATCATAGTATACTATTATACATGAATTTATACTATTAATAATTTCTAAACTATGATTTTATATGGATATTTTGCCTTTGTATACTATATGATGACATTGATTGATTATGCAAACTAACATTTCTCACTCCATACAAGATTGATATTGATTGATTATTTCATTTTTTATCATTGATGTGTACTATATTATGTTTTATTTGAGTACATTTATAATGTCTTGTCACATTAAATGTTTTTATTATTAGAGGATCCTATAGTCCATGTCATTTTTTAACCCTAAAATGTAGATATGGGGTTATCTAGGGTTAAAGGGATTAGAGATAGCCTAGGGAACAAGGATGGTAGACTATCTCTAAAGCAAGCTAATTATTTTTGAAACTCAGATAAATATATATTGATTTTATTATATCGATATATGATAAAGATATAAAGTATAACTAATGATAGATATTTCTATGATAATGAATATAAGATAGTTGGTCATGATGTTAATATAGATCTAGATCTAGAATTAAAAAAAAGTAGACTGGATCTAGACTCTAGGTCAATCACCTGATTCTAAAAATTGTACCTCTATAGCTACAGACACTTGTATCTACCTAATATGGTTACATTTAAGCTACTATCTAACTCATATTTTAGTACAAAATACCTTCTAAAACTAGATGAGACCACCTAGATGATGTTGAGTTTTGTGTCACTTTCACTCTGATGTACTCAGATATGGGTCATGGACTGTTGTTCCTTATCAAATATAAAAACCTTAATTCTTCATCTTCATAGTGGATATGGGAAAAAAGGGTTAATGGTCACATGATGTTGAGCTACCCCAAATACACCTCTATCAATAAGAAATGCCTACATGGTCAATACTCTAAAGAGGGCATCATACTTATGTAGTTCTCCCCTACATGTTGGCTTGTGTGTGAATCATGCAATGTGTAATAAGCAAGTAAAATAATGACCTAGATTGTAACTTAGAAAATGTGGCTCATGGAATGATCCTTTAGTACTTTAGACCTATAAATATGTTGTCCCTATAACTGATATGGAAATAGGAGAAAATAAAGAAGTTTTGCTTACTTGAGTGCTTGATAGAATGATTTTGATAGGTAGCCTTGGTCTTTTTAGGTTTATCTAGGTTATTAATGAATGAAGATTGATCATGTATTTATTCCAAATCATTTGGAGAATATCTCACATTAAAATACTTAGGCCAACCATCAAAATACATTTCATTTGAAAATTAGATGACTTTAGGTCATTAGACACTTGAGTTACAATAAAACACTTACATGAATGTATACATCTAACAAGGATATACATGTTTGGGTATCTAGAAAATAAGTGCAAGTCTATAAATTGTATACATAAAGTGGAGGTTTATAACATTATGGGCAAGATATAAGGTTTGAGTCATCATAATAACATTGGTTAGACTAATATATCAGCAATTAGGCACAATGAGATAGTGTGTTTGAGATTTTTCATAGAGAGAAGGGTTTATAAACTGAAAGTACATTCATGATATGTATTTTCTAAGTGTGCAAGACTAAGGTGTTATATAATTTGAAAATAGTATCTAAATTCCCCTCTTTAATCTAGTAATGAAATTACTGGTTTAAAAGAGAAGAAATGCATAATTGGGTGTGTATAACACACCTTGTCTTTGCTTGAATCCAACTTGAATTATTTTCTAGTGACTAACTTAAAACCAAGAGCATGTTAAATTATATAATTATTGTATATAATCTAAAATTGTAATCATTGAAGTAATTTAAATTGAAAGAGAGCAAAGTTTGAAAGTACACCTATGTATGGATGCAACCATCTTGCCTTTTAGAAATTTAATTTTAAATATCTATCATTATGAATCAATGAAAATTATACTAAGATAAATATAAATTTTATAAATTACATATATCTAAAGAGATAAATATATTGGAGGACACATGCCCCCAATCTTGGAAAAAAGATGAGTTATCCCCTGAAAGTTGAGATTAATTCAATTGTGTAACTGAATCATACTTATAACATGGTGAGTGTGAGTGAACCAATTTAATTCACACTAGGCTAGATGATGTAATCAATTACAATATATAAACTTGGAATGATTGATTAATTTAATCACCTTAACCATACCAAAACTTAATTCAAATACTATAGTAGATTCACTCAATAGAGTCCATAAAAGTCCAATTTGGTTGGTGATGATAGTCCCTGAAAGTATTTAGAATCTAAAACTAATTTGATTTTGTAATATTAAGTGCACATTGCATAGAATATTCACCTTGGACATGTATCATGCTAAAATTGTGTATAAAATGGTAACAATGTTTATAATTCTACCACAAATGTGTATATGCACATATAATTATGAGTTTTGGCCAATTTGAAACTATGTAAGTGTGGAGAACATATTTTCAAAACATGCCCCCATTATAATCTAAATCTAACAATTGGTGTAAGTGCCAATGTGGAGAACATGTTTCCAAAACATGCCCCCATTGTAATCTGAGTATGTTCCATAATGAATAAATGTGGATAACATGTTTCTAAAACATGCCCCCACTGAATTTGAAATCATGAAAAATGTGGATATCATGTTTTTATAACATGCCCCCAGTGCAATATGAATATGTGAAACAAATGTGGAATTTATGCCTTTATGGCATGCCCCCACTAATGTGTCCTTAATTTTGAGGTGAGGTAAAATAGCAACTAGTAGATACATTACCTCAAAAGGATAAGATAAAAATGTAATCCATGAATGTACCATGTAGCATATAAAGGGAACATGTCTAGGTAGATATATCATTTAAACATGAAGAATATGATCACACCAAGTCCTAAGATACATGATGTAAATTATGGAAATGTCTAGATAGTAATAGTATAATCTAAACAAGCAAACAAACACACACACAAGAACACTCAAAATCAAGTCAAAAGACAATGGTCTAAAGATACCTGAGATAATGGGCATAATTAAATGCCACACAATATAAGGGACATAACTTAATTAAATGTCCACAAAAACAAGAATTACATATTCAAATGTCAACATACAATAATAAATGACATATTCAAATGTCAAAGAGGCAAACAAAGGCATGGGGGATACAAGCAATGGAACATATTCAAATGTTAAAACAAGCAAGAAAATATTAAGGCAAAACACTTAAGGAAGTGCATGAATGAAAGCATAAACATGTAGCATAAACATAACATGATATTCCATGGATCATATGTGTTAGCAAAAAATGTTAAGTACATAACATATCAAGTACACTGGGAAACATATAAGCATAGATAAAGGAACGTGTAAGTACATAAGCTCAAACATGATAATGTAAAATGACCATAGAATGATGTAACTTAGGTGTATCTTAATCACATATGGGTAAAAGTGATACTATAACCCAAATATTTCATCAAGGGGATGCCTATGTGGAGGCCTCATATCATGTGTGGCATATTCATATACTATGTAATAAATATCCTACCAATCTTCTATATTAGTAGAATATTAAAGATGGAAATTTTTAGGTTGTTCTTGAATTTGTGATATATCATTGTTAACATTCATGTATGAAAAAGTAACCATGCCATATTATGGTTGTGACCTTTTTTGTATGCCATTATTTATGTCCATGTGCACCTCAGATGTTAATGCCTTATGAGCATCTTGAGCTACATGATTGGCCTTGATTTTATCTATATGTTATTCTATATCAGGAATAGTCTCATCACTATCATAATCATTTGGAATTATGCCCTCTTGTTGTATTGTGCTAAGAAATAAAGGGATCTCACATGGTTTATTTACTAGTGGTTTTAATATCATTGGTTCCTTTGGTAATTGTATATCATTTAGAATTTTTAAAACCTTTGGTAATGGTATTTGCTCTATTTATTTATTATTTTGACCCTTCTCTTGATTTGAATTATTTTTGGTGCCCATTTTTTTTTGGCACTTGTGCTTTAGGAGAGTTACTCATAATGTGATTGGGTTTCTTTATTAGTGTATTAATGATATGATCACCACTACCATTGTAACTTTGTATTTTACTCTTCAATGTAAAATAATAATTTGTATGATGCCCATGCATTCTATGATATGCACAATAGTATTCAGGTCTCCTTATAGGATGTAAAGGAGTTAATTGAATCACTTTATTTTGAATCATATATCTTAGGGTTTCACTTCAAATCTTAGTATCCTTTTGGTCACTTTTTTGCATCTCTTTTATTGGGTGTATTTTTTTTTAGATTGTCATTTGGATATGAAACCTTGTTAGATGAAGATGCAAACACATGATTAACACTAGAACTTTTTTGATTCTGCATGTATGAAATATGATTTAGTAAATATTTTATTAACTTGATAATACTAGTTATTTGATTTGGGAGAGATTCACAAGCACAAAATTTACATATTTTAGATTGATTACCTTCATTTAAAACTATAGGATAAGCCACTTTACCCCTTGAAATTTATATGAGAATAGGATAATAAATAAATACAAATGCTAAGGAGTAATCAATCATAATAATAAAAATCAAAATTGAATAATTATTGCATTAGAAATTAAAAAATAGGAAACCTTAGGCCAACTAAGTTTTACACACAAAAACATAAAGGTCAGGTTCACCAAATGTTTAACCCTAAAATTTTGATGTGGGGAATATAAGTTTAAAGGGATTGGAGATAGCCTAGTGCACAAGGATGGTAGACTATCTTTAAAGTAGGCCAATTATTTTTGAAACTTAAATAAACATATACTAAATTTATTATCTTGAGATGCTAGAGATAGAAAGTATATCTATGATAGATATTGCAATGATAATGAAAACAAGATACTTAGCTAGTTTTAATGATAATATGGATCTATATCTATAACATACAAAAAGTATATTAGATCTAGATTATAGACTAGTCACTTGATTCTATAAATTATACATTTGTATCCACATACACTTAAATCAATCTAAGATGGGTACGTCGATGCTATTGTATGACTTAGATGTAAGTGTCTAGTATATAATACATTCTAAAATTAGATGTAATCACTTAGATGCTTATAGGTTCTATGTCAGCTTCATTCTAGTGCATTGAGATCTAGGTTATGGATTGTCGGTCCTTGTTAAATGATAAAACCCTAGTTCTTCATCTTCATAGTGGTTATGGGGAAAATGGATTAGTAGGCACATAGTGTTGAGTTGCCTCAAAAAACCCTCTGTAAATTAGCACTACCTACATATATAATACTCCAAAGAGAACCTTAGACTTATGTAGTTCACCCCTATTTATTGGCTTGTGTGTGAATCATGTAATGTGTGATAAGCAAGTACAATAGTGACCTAAATTTTAACTTGGAAAATATGGTTCATCGAATGCTTCTTCTGTACTTCAAACCTATAGATATATTATCCCTATGATTGATATGAAAATAAGAGAAATAGGGAAGCATTTCTCACTTGAGTTTTTGATAGAATGTTTTTGATAATTATCCTTGGTCTTTTCTAGGTTTTTGATAGAATGTTTTTGATAATTATCCTTGGTCTTTTCTAGGTTTATCTAGGTTAGGAATGAATGAGGATTGATCTTGTATTTATGCCAACCCTTTTGGATAATCTCTCACATTAAATCACTTAGGATGACTATAGGAATATGTTTATTTTAAAATTTTGATAAATTTAGGGCACTGGACACTTGTATTGGGATAGGACACTTGTGATAACATATGTGTTTGACTGGGATGCAAGTGTCCAGGTGGCTAAAAAATAGGTGTAAGTTCATAACTTGTAGAAATAGAAGATAATCAAGTTTATAACATTTTGGGGATGATAGAAGGTCTGAGTCATTAGAATAACATTGGTAGGACTAAGAGATAATTCATTAGGCATAAGAGATAATGTATGTGATACTTTTGGTAGTGGAAAGGGTCTAGAAGTTTAAGGTACATTCATGATATGTATTTTCCAAGTGTATAAGATTGATGTGTTAGATAATTCATAAATAGTGTCTACAATCATTTCCATGTTGTATATGTGATGGGTCAGAGTCAAGTTAGAGTTGTGTCATGTCTTGAGTGCTTCATGATGATGATGATATTGTTTACATGTGTGTGGTTACATATATGAATGTTTCCAATATCAGTGGCATTATTTATATCATGCATACTTTTATTATGTACAATGCCACAATTTCCATAATGATTTTTATTACTACATGTGTAATTGATATATATATTTGACATGACACTTGTATGCTCGTTTCCTTGAATTACATCTTTCATAAATTCTTGAGTGATCAAATATTTATATAATGACAAATATTATCATGTTTATATACATAATTTACATAATAAAAATTTTATATATAGCATATAGTGCAAATAACTCTTTCTTTTGAGATGAGGGATTCATACACTTCATATCTCATATCAAAATGAGTGCACATAGTGAGATTTTTTAATATATTAAAGCCATGACAAATAGATAGTTCAAACTTTGGGTAAGATTATGTGATTCAGATGGGATTGATTGAAAAATTGAGATATATAAGGCATGTGGGGTATTCTACATGATTTTAAGGAGCAGTTGGAATGTTCTATGACATTATGAGATGGATTATGTGGGTTACATTAAGAATATTTATCATAATTAATATATTGAGGAATAATAAATGACATTATGATATATAGATTATGATTTTCTATATCACTTTAAGGTATAAATGAATCAAATTTGGGGCATGAATGTTGTTCATGCAAAAACCTTTTCTATTTATATATTATATATTGATGGGGAATGTTGGTCCTATGTAATCACTTTGGGTCTATAATTTGTGTACAAAGGTTGGTATAAAGTCACATTTTGACATACTAACCTATTTTAAGGTTCCATTTTGACATATGAACCTATTTCAGGGTTCTAATTTACATATGAACCTATTTTAAGGTTTCACTTTTTCATACAAATATGATTTCATTGTTCCATAAAATAATTATGATGATGTTTAGATTAGTGAATTTGAGTTTTTTATGAGGCTCAACTTCTAGAAATTTTCCTTCTTCAATGGAGTTTGAGGCATTTATACTCTTTAACTCATGGTTTCAGTGGTTGCATCTCCTTGCAGAAGAATCACCCCATGAGATTCTATAAATGAGTTAAACAAGTGGCATATTATTTCATACACCCTTTAGTGTATTCGATCCTTAAATTTTAAATTTTAAATAATTGAATGGTCTATATTATTTTATATTTTCTATCATGAATGGAAATTGATCTATGAATGTTTCCTTATAGGTTTTACACAAAGTAAGTGGTATATTTTGGTTATACCTATCACCACAAAGTAAAATCATCGCATGCTTTACTTAGATCAATTATGATATTTGGGGCATACCTATCAACACCAAGTGTAGTAATCATAGGTAATATTTATTCCTTTATATTTTTAATGTAGAATTTTCAATAATATACTAAAAGGGGGAAATTTATAGACATCAAAATTTTATATTAGACACTTTAGAAACATCAAATTTATAGAATTTTAACATTCATGTAATTTTCATACACATTTTTTCTCATACACACTTCCCCCTTTCTGTTTACCCACCTATTGCCTTGGCCAACCCAATTTAGTAGATACACGTATTCAAGATCAACCTAGTTTGTGTAAGAACATTCTAGAATTCTAAGGAGACCATCTCCATATCTCATATCACTAATTTTCACTCATAAGACAATATTATAAAAATTCATAAAGTTATGGTTTTGTCAAAAGTGATTTCCTCTTTTAGTAGTGTCCAAAAACACTCAATAAATTTTTTTCAAATTGGGAAGTCTCTATTAGGTCAACCTATATAGTTTCATGGGTTAGTCATATCAATAAATATCATAGTCGTAAATAAATGAAAATAAAATTTAAGGTTATAATTATATTGGTAGACCCTAAAAAAACTTGAGAAATCTGTTATTTAGACATTATCATAAAGGCATACATATTTGAATATACCTAAAAAAATAGTCCTAGAGCCAAGTCTAAATCAAAATTTAGGTCAAATTTGAATGGTGTTAAGTGTCAAAATCCCAACATTGCATTGCATTATATATTAGTTGTGATGGTTCACACACACACACACACACACACACACACACACACACACACACACACACACACACACACACACACACACACACACACACACACACACACACACACACACACACACACACACACACACACACACACACACACACAACTACATAGGATAACTATGCATGGTTTGACCCCTATTCTAAGTATTATAATATAGGTTGTGCTTATACACTCAATAGGGATTGGTTTGGGTTTTCCAACCTAACATAGTATCCCATTTTTAAAGGTCCATATTGTGGTTTAAAATTAGATCAATGTTTCAAAGGAAGGACAAGGAAAATAAGGATGAACACATAGGAACAAAGGCAATTAGACACACATGAGGCATCTATATGTGTAGGCACAATTATATGAGGCATCATAGACCTACACATGCAACATGGACACTACCTTCAAGGCTTGGATAATACCAGTCAACATAAGGGCTTTGATTTTTAATGGTAACATTGTATGGGACAGTGATGAACATAAAAGTAATATAATATCATAATAATATAATTACCTATATTCCTTAATTTTTCAAGTTATAATCTTTTTTTAGACACCTAAAAGTGGCCACCAATGACCTTCAACCAAGCTTCAGACTAATTTCTATCAAACATCACAATTTGGCCTAAAAATAATAAAACACGCTAAATGATGTGAATTTGTCATATATAAGTGATGATTTTGGCCAATTTATCCCAAAATGGGGCAACTAATGTTATGAGATAGCTAACTTTGATCAAATCATTTTGATTTAAAATGATGATTTCACACCTAGGTGCCCTAGATTGCTCTTTTCTACCAATTTTCTTCAATGAGACATGTGTATTTGTTATTTTGTGTTTGAAACATCCTAAATGGGATAAAATTTCCAACTCATCTAACATCAAATTCTAATTCTAATCTAGTCAAATTTTGATCCAATAATATGACATTTTAACCAATTACATTAATTTGTGTTCTAATTGCCAAAATTTGCACCAAAATTGATAAATCATGTTTAAGACTAATTAATTTGAATCAAGATATTAAGTTAATTTTCCATGGAACTTGTTGAATATTTCATTAATGGAAATTAGTTTATAATATCTACATCATCAGGTGAGGTCATTTATGGGGTGGCATCCACAAGCCTTAATTACAATAAATATCTGATTAAGCCCTCCTAATCCTCTTTAATGCCTCTCTATCCCAAATATTTATGAGGTAATTTATTTATTTTATCCTCCAAAATTTAATGTATTCTTAGCCACACATCTTCATCTTGAGATGGATGGTTTAGGTTCATTCTGATCAAATGAGAAAAAACTATAAATAGAAGGCCTCACACTCATAATTTTAAGCTTTATTAGCATAGAGTTGTAATGATTAAATGATTTAAAATCCATTTGATATAGAGTTATTATGCCCAATTATTGATAAAATCTTCATAATCCAAATCCACAAGCCAAATGATGCCAAGAGGAGGTAGAGGATAACCAAAGCTCCATTGATACAGACCTTTGAAGCACAGGCCGAGCAAGCCAACAACGAGAACCTTTGGAGCATTCAAGGAGGGTGAGAAATGTTTGTTTTCTTTCCTTTCAGGTTTGTTTTGTCAATGATTTTTCCTTACTAATCTCCTATGTTGACCAATTTTTGGTCTTGAAAACCAAAATTCAGCACCCCCTCCTTTTTCCTTGTAAAGGTCATCCAATCCATGTTTTGGCTAGATCATACCTCTACTGCCTTGTGTAGAAAATGTTCTCTGCCAAACCTTTATAATGAAAAATCCAAGTGTTTTATCATTTTTCTTAGTCTAGTGCAAATTGAGTTTGTGTAGGTGCATTACTTGTCTACTTTTATAAGTAGAAGTGATTGAAGGACCTGAAATAGTCTAAAGCAAGTTGAAAAAGGAAATGGATTTCCTTCAGAGGTAATTTTGATGTCTTGAAGGATGTTTGAAAAAATTTCAAAGGGTAAGTACCCTTACGGAGGGCAACTAGTTGAAGGAGATAAATTGTAAAGTCCTAAAGGGCACGTTCCCTTCAGGAAAAGAAGCAATCAAAAGAAAGAATTCCTTTAGATAAAATGTTTGAAGGAATTCCTTTGGACATTTTGTCTGAAGGAAAGCATGGAAAAAGGCTTGATAAGTCAAATAAAATGCCAATGCAAAGGAGAGGTCGAAGGAAGAAGACAAAACAAGGGCAAAGAAAAAACAAAGAATAGTTCCAGCTATTGACAAAGATAAAGGATAGAATCAATGACCACTAAGACCAAGACAAGTGGCATGAATGACTCAAAAAGGAGAATTAATAAATTTGGTGAAATATATCTACCAAAAACTAAAATAGATTGGTTTTCAAACTATAGAGGAGAGCAGCCCATGTTTTCATGCTTTATCATTAATGCACAACCAGTTATGCTTAATATTGAAGAGAGCATGGTCTAGTCAACACAACTTGGGGATGGCTTTGTCAGTTTATAGAAGGAGTATGCCATGATTTTGTAGGCCCAAGATAGCAAGGGTAGTGACTTGGACATCTACAACATGGCTCTCCCATACATAATTAGAAGAATATGGTAGTATCATGGGCTTGTGGTCTCTATAGAAGTGTTTAACTTAGCATGGGTTTCCATCCCTTGATTTGTTAGCTATATGTTTCTAATTTTTCTATATATTTGTAACTTCTTATTTGAGAAAAAGGATCTTAGCATTGTATGGCAAAGCCCTGAAGGAATTTACCTTAAATCAAAAGAAGCATTTTTACCTCCATTTGAGCTTGCACTTTTGCATATGTCTATGGTTTTATCTTATGTTAATTCATTTCATTTTCATGCTTTCATAAGTTTATGCCAACATATCTAGTTTATTTTGATTTATCCTCTTACAGGTCAACAAGAAGTGTCCATCTCAAAGTATAGGTGCATGTGAATAGGCTATCCATAGTCTGTCTTAGAACACCTCTAGTTGTTATTCCTCTCTGTATCTCCATAGTATCCCCTATTGAAACACATATGCAGGAAAAGTTCTCATTTAAATGAAGTGTATGCTTGCTTCTCTCTGGTGTAAAGTGTATGTCAAAGCTGAGTAGACCAACCATTGTGGTACATCATCACATTACTTTAGGTTTTGATTTCATTATTTTTCTCCCTTTTCATATCCCCCCATTATTAACAGTAAGAAATCTAGGGCCTCAAGGTGCATCAAGGGGAGCTATCCCCTAATCTATAGATTCATCCCTTAAGTTTGTAACCCATATCAAGAGGAATGTCTCCATTGTGCCGCATGGAGGAAGAGAGTTGAGCCTCCCTTTAGAGGGTGAAATCCACTACATCAATAGTTTTTGGCATGCTTGATGGGATAGATGTTTATGTCCTACAAGTTTCAAGATTGGTGTTGGTCTTGATATTGTTAAAAAATCTAAAAAAAGGAGCTATATTCAGCACCTGGTGACTCCATTCAAGAACTCAATCTCTGGTTAATGATTAACCTGACATCCCATGCCAAAGGTCACTACAAGATCTTCTTCTAGGGGTGTCCCTTTTAAATTTGTTGAGTTTCCTTTGAACTCAATGAAAAGGTTGAGGTTTGAAAATACCTACCCTTGCATAGCAAGTCAGTTTCCTAAACTAGCCATAAAATATACCTACTCAAGGAGACCTCGATTGAATCCTTTCACATCCATGGCAGCCCTTAGGGCTTTCCCTTTTGTGGCTTTCAATGGTCAAAGTCCCTTGAACCTTTAGTAGTATGACCCAATTCTAGGGATATCTCTCAAAAGTGTTCCTCCCTTTAGTGGAGAGGGCCCAATCACTACTATCAAGCATATTAGAAACATAGCCAACCTCTACAACATCCATATTTCACTAAATAAAATATAGCCATTAGATTGCTAGCCTTGCCCTTCAAAGGGAAAGTTTTGGACTAGTATGGGACCTTGCCTATGAACTCAGTTAGCTCATGGAATGAGTTAGGGACCCTCTTGACCAATAGGTTTGGGGAAAAAAGTGACCATTTGTCTTTAGTTGAGCAATTAACCACCATGAAGAGAGCCCCACATGAGTTTATGAAAGATTTTAACACAAGGTTTCAAAAGACTTGGGACAAAATATCAATTCTTGTGAGGCCAATCCCAAGCTATGCTTTCCCTTACTACTTGAAGGCCCTGAATAGTGACATTAATGTCATGATATAGTCCATGGGTGGGAACACTCTACTTGCTACTTATGAGATAGCCATAGCTACTAAAAATTACCTTATTCAAGCAGGAAAGATAGCTCCTAAACCTCATATGCCACTCTTTCTTGATTTATAGCCCTCAGTCCAGCCTATTGTGCCCACTCTAGTTTCTCTACCTAATCAAGAGAATCTAGCTGATACCCTTGTAAATGACATCCATGAAGTTAAGAGCTTAGTGCAAAGTGTTACCAATGAGTTAGTTTCCCTCAAGAGATAACAAGCTTAGAGTTATAGGCCAAATCAAGGTTACCAATAGTTTGGGCAAGCAAATAGGCCTCCCTTCCAGAATTATAATCAAGGGAAAGGTCAAATTACACATGTCAAGACTTATTAAAGCTATAATATAAATTCCCATTCATCTTCCAAGGCTCTTGTCCCCACTTAAAATAATTTGGTGTAGGAACAACCCAATTATCCACCCTTTGAGCATGTCCAAGAATAGGTTGCTTAATCTAATGAGCTACCAAATCAAAGCATGACTGCACAAGGTGATTAGGTAGCCTAATTCTCAAATTTTGAGATATCAACACAACTTGGGATGGATAGTAGGTAGGATCAATCTGAATCCACTCTTATGAATCACTTGGAAGGAGAGTTCTATGTAATCAACTATGTGGGGAGCACAAGTAATCAGAATGTTGGTGTTGCATCCAACACCAATTCCAAAAGGGGAGCCATTAATGAAGCTCAAGTAGCCACTCAAGCACCTACAGTGTCTCCTTCACCATAATCAAATCAAAAGTTTCCAAATTACAGGCCATTGGTTGCAAATTTAGCTCCTCGAGTTGCACCACAGGTTATGAATGTTCCTAAGGAGAACTCTAAAGGGGAAAATCCTTCAATCAATATAGTGGACCAAATGAAGAAGTTGCACATGAACATCTCATTGTGGGATTATTTATCACTGTTAGGACAAAAGGATATACTCCAAAAAGAATTGTATGGGATAGATGAGTAAGCTATGCCAACAAGAAATGATAATGTGTTAATAGTAAATGGGGCTCCTCCCATGGGAGGTCAAGCAAAGAAAGATGAGAAGGTCCCTCCCTTCTATTTTTTCTTGATTATTGGTGATTTCTTATTCCACAATTGCATCATTGATAGTGGATCAAGCACCTCAATTATGCCCAAGTGCATAGCTGATAAGCTAGGCCTCAAGTATGAACAAATAACCAAAGGAGTTCTATAGTTGGATGGATCACTAGCTAAGACCTTAGGAGTGGCAAGAGGCTTGAATCTAACTCTCCATGCTTTTCCAACCTTATCAATTTTCCATGATGTGGTAGTGGTAGATGTTCCTCCTTACTTTGCTCTTTGCTTGTCAAGGGATTTCACATCCAAGATAGGTGGATACTTGGCAGCCAATTATTCTTACATGGTTTTTAGGACAAAGTATGGAACTAAAGTAAATATTGAGTTAGAGCCCATTCACAAGGATCATCTAGAGCCATACTCACCCAAAGTGATGAATGTGAACTACACAATCATTGATGAAAAAGATTTCCAAGTGGACCAATCTCCATCATCTTCCCTTGTAGGGGTTGCTGACTTGCTCTTAGATGAATGGGAAAATGACAACTTTGAGCATAATCCTTACAATTTCATTAAAGAAGCTAGTCTTGGAGTCTACTGCATGCATGATAAAGATGCTTTCATGCTGAAATTGATGAAGAAAAACCAAGAGGATTATGGTTTGTGGTAATTATTATTTGATGGATATAGAAGTAAGTTGGGAGCTGGTGGTGGGGTAATGTTTTTTGTACCTTCAAAGGATAAATACTTCTCAACTTTCAAGTTTTAGTTCTCCTACACTTGTAACATAGTAGATTATGAGACCCTTGTTCATGGCCTAGAATGGGCAAGGAAGAGATGAATCAAATAATTGTAGGTGTTTGGAGAGAGTGAGTTGATTCTAAACCAAGCGAGAGGTCAAAGCTTGACCAAGAACTCCTTACTCAAGTCTTACAAGAATAGAGTGTGGGACCTTATGGATAACTTCATTGCTTTCAATATCACTTCCATTCTAGGAGAGGAGAACAAGCATGTGGGTAGATTAGCATCAGTTGGTGCTCAATTTGATATCCCAAAGGGGATGAGACAAAGTAAGAATCAACATCATTTAAAGGTGATTATGAGGCCCTCCATACCAGACAATGTCACCAATTGGCAGGTGTTTGAAAGTGACCAAAAAATAACACTTTTCTTGTAGGAAGAAGTTGAGTTCACTTTTAAAAATTAGTCCAAGCTACAATAGTAGTATGATGGGAAGATTATTCAACTAAAGACCAACAAGCTTCCCAAATGTTTGGTAACTCTTGAGATCATTTTCAATGAAGACGACTAACTCAATAGAGATAAAGTAAGCATGTCAACCAAGAAGGAAAATTATGAAAGGGTTGACATCTACAAGGATAAGCTACTTGTACTTGGGAAGGTGTGTATCAATGAGGAAAAGCATGCTTTTATTATGTTATTTCATGAATTTGTTGATGTTTTTGCTTTGGAGTATGGTGATTTGAAGGGATTTGATCCAAGCTTGGCCCAACACACCATTGAGCTACAGGAAGGTGCTAAACCCATCAAGCAAAAATAAAGGCCAATAAATCTAAAGAGTGAGCCTCTCATGAGGAAGGAACTCACCAAACTGATCAAGTCCAGGGTCATTTTTCCTATAAAACACTCTTCTTGGTTGGCCAATTTGGTCCCTATTAGGAAGAATAATGGAGAGGTCAGATTGTGTGTGGATTTTAGAGACTTGAATAGAGTCTCACTGAGAGATCACTATCCCCTTCCAAATATGGAGCAATTTTTTTAGATGGTGATAGGCAGTGAAAGATTCTCTCCTAGATGGCTACTCTGGGTACAATCAAATCTTGGTACAAGAATGTGACCAATACAAGATAGCCTTTACCACCAAGTGGGGAACATATGCCTAAAAAAATATGACATTCAAATTATTAAATGTTGGAACTACCTTCCAACATGATATGGATATGGCTTTCCAAGGTTTGATCAATGACATTGTGCTGGTTTATCTTGATGATGTGATAGTCTTCTCCAAGGAGGCAAGTGAACATTTGAAGCACTTGAGGTAAATCTTTGAAAGGTGTAGAGAGTTTGGAATCTCTCTCAACCCAAATAAATGTGTGTTTTCCATCCATAAAGGCAAGCTCTTGGTCCATGTCATTTCAAAGGAAGGCATGTCCATTGATCTAGAGAGGGTGCATGCCATCTTAGCATTTTCCTTGCCTAAGCACAAGAAGGGCTTGCAAGGATTTTTTGGTAAAATAAATTTCATTAGGAGATTCATTCCTAAATTTTATGAGCTTGTCAAGCCACTAACTTCCATGATAAGGAAGGATGAGATGTTCACATGGATATTAAGAAGAAGAAAAAAGCTTCAAAGGCATCAAGCAAGCTATCACCCAAGCTCCTACACTAGCTAGTCCAAACTTATCCAAGAACTTCAATCTACATACCTTTGGGAATGAAGAGGTAATCTCTATTATGTTCACTCAATTAAATGGTGAGAATTTAGAATAACCTCTTACTTTCTTTAGCCAAGGTTTAGAAGGCTATGAGGTTAGATACACGTATGTTGAGAAGTAGGTGCTTACATTCATACAAAGTTTGAAGAAGTTTAGATATATGTTTTATAACAGTAAAATTCACATCATGGTACCACATCTTATTGTAAAAGACTCCTTATTGAATCGAGACTTGAATGAGAAAAGGGTAGGTTGGATCACCAAATTAATGGAGTATGATGTAGAGATTAAGACCACCAAGCTGGTAAGAGGAAGAGGGATATGTGAACACCTCACTACAGACTTAAAAGAGCTGAAGGAGGATGTTTAGTACTCCATAATGGACCTAAAACAATTGTACCTATAGTCATGAAGACCTAGGCATAACACATGGTTCATTTCCTTCAAATTGATAAGTCTCCACAAGGTCTTGATAGGACCAAAAGGAGGTATTTTAGACTCCAATCTCTTCCTTATGTCCTAGTTGATGGATTGTTATTTAGGAAAGACTTTTTAGGAGTACTCTTGAGATGCATTGAATTAGGCCAAGTTGACAAGGTACTGTCTAAGTTCCATGATGGACCAACTGATGGCCACATTGTTCCCAAGGCAATAACTGCAAGGATTATGAGGGCTAGTTACTTTTGGCCTAGTTTTTTTAAAGACACTCATGATTGGGTGAGTAAATGTCAAAAATGTGCCTTATTTGATGAGAAACAATGGTTGGATATCATACCTCTTTATCCTATTCAGGTGGAACAACCATTCATGCAATGGGGGTTAGACTTCATAGGTTTGATCAATCTTCTTTCTAGTACTGGACAAAAGTGGGTTTTGACTACCATGGATTATTTCACAAGGTGGGTAGAGACCGTATCTCTGAAAGAGGCCAATGAGAGTGTATTCCTAGACTTCTATGAAGGCATAGTGATAAGATTTGAGGTCCCAACCACAATCATTTTAGATAATACATTGGCTTTCTTGGGAATGAAGATAAGTGAGTGAGCATTAAAGTATGGCATCTATCTCAACACTTCTTCCAACTACTATCCACAAGGGAATGGACTGGCTGAGTCCATAATAAGAATTTGATTAGGATCATAAAAAGGATAATGGAGAAAAATCAAAGGACTTGGCATGCCAAGTTGAAGACAACTCTTTAGGTAGATAGGATCACTCCAAAGAGGGTAATCTAGAATTCACCATACACACTTGTGTATGGAAGGGAAGCTAGACTTCCTATCTCACTTGAGTTACCAGCCTTAGATCTTACCCATCATCTACAATTGGTGGAGAGAGATAGCCTAGAAGTTAGGTATTATGAGATAATGGAGCGTCAAGAAGCGAGAGACCAAGCCATGGATGCCATGACCAGCTGCCAATAGCAAACAAAGAAGCATTTTGAAAAAATGTATATGCCAAGGAGCATATCAGAAGGTGAGATTATCTTGAAGTGGGATGAGGACCGAGCCAAGCTTGGAAGGCATATGAAGTTTGACACTTTGTGGAGTGGCCCATATGTCATCACCTAATGCAAGCAACATAATTCTTTCCAACTCTCCAAGTTAGATGGTGAAGAGTTACATATCCCAGTCAATGAGATATATCTTAAGCATTGTTACTAGGTTTCTTTTTTCATGTACATAGTTTCCTTGTTTTTCCTCATTTTCCCTAAGTGTTGTTATGCATGTGTGTAGTGTTTTTAGCCTTTGTGTGTGTTTTTTCCTTGTTTTTTGGGGTAAAATATTTGTTGGTTCTTAGGTCCTTAAAAAAAAATTGTTGAATTTTCCAAGATGCATCCTAAATCCATGCCCAATGGACTTTGTGGCTACTAGTCTTCCCAAGCATAAAATGCATGCTTCCCCTATGAGTCGTTAATTGTGTTGACTAATTTTTGGTCCTATAAACCAAAATTTAGCACCCCCTCCTTTTTCCTTGCAAAGGTCATCCAATCCATGTTTTGGCTAGATAATCCCTCTATTTCCTTGTGCAAAAAATGTTATTTTCTAGACCTTTCTAATGAAAAATCCAAGTGTTTTGTCATTATGCTTAGTTTCGTGCAAATCGGGTTTGTGCGTGTGCATTACTTGTCTAATTTTATAAGTAGAAGTAATTAAAGGACCTAAAATGGTCTAAAGTAGTTCGTAAAAGGTAACGTATTTCCTTCAAAGGGAATTTTGATGACTTAAAGGTTATTTGTAAAATTTTTGAAGGATAAGTAACCTTGCAGAGGGTAACCAACTGAAGAAGGAGACAAATTACAAAGTCAAAAAGGGCATGTGCCCTTTAGGAAAAGAAGAAATCAAAATAAATAATTCCTTTGAATAAAATGTCCAAAGGAATTCCTTCAGACATTTTGTCTAAAGGAAAGCATGGCAAAAGTCTAGATAAGTTAAATAAAAGGCCAAGGCAAAGGAGAGGTCGAAGGAATAAGACAAAACATGAGCAAAGACAAAATAAGAAATAGTTCCAACTGCTAACAAAGATAAAGGAAAGAATCATTAACCACTCAGACCAAGACAAGTGGCATGGATGACTTAGCAAGGATAATTAATACATTTGGTGAAATATATCTACCAAAAACCAATAAAATAGATTGGTTTTTGAACTATAGAAGAGAGCAACCCATGTTTTTATGCTTCACATTAATGCACATCCAATTGTGCCTAGCATTGAAGAGAGCATGGTCTAGTCAACACAACTTGGGGATGGCTTTGTTAGTTGCTAGAAGGAGTATCATATGCTTTTCTAGGCCCAAGAAAACAAGGTCAGTGACTTGGACATCTACAGCATGGCTCTCCCATATGTAATTAGAGGAATATGATAGTAGCATGGGCTTGTGGTCTCTATAGAAGTGTTTAACACAGCATGGGTTTCCATCCCTTGATTTGGTAGCTATCTATTTCTAAGTTCTCTATATATTTATAACTTCTCATTTGAGAAAAAGGATCTTAGCATTGTATGGCAAAGCCCTGAAGGAAGTTACCTTAAATCAAAAGAAGCATTTTTACCTCCATTTGAGCTTGCACTTTTTCATATGTCTATGGCTTTATCTTATGTTAAGTCATTTCCTTTTCATACTTTCATAAGTTTATGCCAACATATCTAGTGTATTGTGAGTTCTTCTCTTGTAGGTCAACAAGAAGTGTCCAGCTCAGAGTATAGGTGCATGTGAATAGGTTGTCCATAGTGTGTCTTAAAACACCTATGGCAGTTATTCCTCCCTATATCTCCATAGAATCTCCTATTGAAACACTGATGCAGGAAAGGTTCTCGTTTGAATGAAGTGTATGCTTGCTTCTCTCTGGTGTAAAGTGTATGTCAAAGCTGAGTAGACCAGCCATTGTGGTACATCATCACATTACTTTAGGTTTTGATTTCATTATTTTTCTCCCTTTTCATATCCCCCCATTATTAATAGTAAGAAATCTAGGGCCTCAAGGTGCATCAAGGGGAGCTATCCCCTAATCTAGAGATTCATCCCTCAAGTTTGTAACCCACAACAAGAGGAATGTCTCCATTGTGTCGCATGGAGGAAGAGAGTTGAACCTCCCTTTAGAGGGTGCAATCCACTATGTCAATAGTTCCCTCAAAGATCTAGGCATAAGGTGTTGGCATTAGTGTGTTTTATTTTTGTATTTGGTTTCATACACAAACATGATACTAATCTCCCCTTATTGGATTCCTATGTTCACACTTTTTAGTAAAATATCAATATGACCTTTTACATTTATATTTTTAGGATTATTTCCTTATTTTATACGAATATTCATAAATTTAATTTATTTAGATCATGTTAATAAAAATAAGTAAAATAGGTTAAACTCACTCATTTATGTCATCTTTGAACTCAACTAGAGTTAGAGGAAAATGCAAAATATCACATGGATGATATGATGATAAATTTGTTTATCATACAATGTAATGAAATGATCAATTATAAAGTCAATGAAAATAGCTTTGAGAAGGCATAAAAATACGGTGTAATACCCCATATGTGAATCTTATGTCTTTCATTGATATTAACATATCATTTGTGTAAGAGGTATTTTTATATTTCTTTGTGCACGTGTTTTATGAACCTTACCTTGTTGGCTGTCATGAGAAGCATCTTTTGTGTTTCATAAGAAGGTATCAATTTTATGGTTGACTTGCCTTTCTTGAGTTTTTTGATGATGTATATCCATGATTCCTTTCCTTGAAAACACTAATATAATTTATATTAAAATGAGTTCTACATAACAGGAAGGGGATGTGAGACACCAAATTTTCATAGTGTTTATCATTAAACATTTGGTGTTGCTCACACATCCTATTGAAAAGTGCCTTATGTTTTTTTAAGACATGATATGTTATTGAGTCTTTGGGACTAGGAAAAAGGTTATGTTATGGTATTTTAATATGTTTTGCTTACACAATAACATTTATTATTAGATTATAATATTTTGTTATGCATTATGATATCAATTTGCTTACACTATTTTGGTTGTCCATTTTGATGAGTGTTGATTCTATGTTACTAAATATTTTATTCTTAAACAAGTATTTGAGTATTAATGCATTTATAAATATGGTATGATTGTATTACCATTGATATGTGGTGCCTTTGATATGTTGTGTTCACCTTATGTATATTTATGATCACTTGTACTACTTACATTCTGCAACTTCAACTTCTAAGGTAGGGAATTTTATGTGTGTAATGTTGTATAATAGATAGGGAATGCCAATGATGGAACTAAGGCTATGTTAGGAATAAAAACATCATAGGTAGAGTGATGGCATAGCTTATTTACCTTGCCTTGGACCAAATCACTCCTTTATACCTTATTGTGGACTTAGTTGGATGCATATGTGTCCTAAATGATTTTTCATTATACACCCCACCTTGTACACTATTTTAACCTTCCTATTAACCTTATGATTATTATTTAAAAAAATTATTTCATTATTTAAGTAATTATAAGCCACTTAAGTGGCTCCCTTTAACTCAAACACAGATGGATTGAGTGATCCAACTTTTTGGAATGCCTTAAAATATTTTTTTTATATTTTGGATCAATGTTTTTTCCATTAGAACAATAAGAAGGTAGGAGATTCTTTCAAGAAACCTTAGAGGACTTTAGGGAAAACCCATGTGCCATTTATGGCATGGGATAGTGAGAAAAGTTATTAAATTATGGGCTTAATTTTTTTTCCATATGGGATTATAAGTGGAGCTTGGGAGGGGAGGGGAAGGGAGGGGGGTATTTTTTACCATAAGCTAAGGGATGGGATGGGACACATGTCACCTTCCCATTATATTTTGAAGGTGATAATCTAGTCTATATAAGGAAGGAAAAAATTAATTTTAATGACTCTTCTACTCATTTTGATTTTTTTGGGAAAAAAGATAAGTGAATGAGAGAAATATAAGCGTAGAGGAGGATTGTGGAATGAAGGTGTTTACTAGTGTTGAAGACTTGTAAATGGAGTTCTTGACTAGATTCAATAGGTAGAGCCATGGTAGGTTCCCTTGCCTAAATTTATTTCAATGTAATATTATTAAGATTATTTTCTCCCTACTCTTAAGTTTATTTTTCAAGAGGGGTAAGGTCATTTGGCTTACCCTCCTCCTTTACTTATTTTGCAAGGTTTATGTTACAGCCATCATGCAATTTGATTTTCTTTTTGGGATTAGAGATGTAACATCCATATTATATTTGTTGGATATTTTACATCCTTTCTATATATTAAAATAGTACATGTATTCTTACTAAGTGGGCTTATATTAAAATCTTTATGTATGCACTCTTATGTGGGTTCAGGTAAGAAAATGTTTCTAAGGTTCTCATCCTTCCAACCCAAGTATAGAGAGTGGAAATTATTCTACACAAAAAAGTGAGTAAGATACTTGTATGTTTGGATTTTTTAGGTTGTTTTAGTGCTAATAATTCATTTATGAGTGTTGTCCTTGGATGTATTTTGGTTGTGCCTTTGTGATTATGGAAACCTCTTTTGTGTGGTTGAAATTTTATGCCACTAGATGTATTTTTTGTAGTAAGCACCTATTTCCTAGTATGGATACTACCTAAATATCATTTACCAACTTGTTTACTTAAACCATGATGTGGTTACGCTGAGAGCTATGATTCTTAGGCTCATGGGTGCTTAGGGCAGTCACCTAATGATGGAAAAAGAATGGGAGGTGAGACCCTCATTTAGTTATACTTGTTGAGGATTTTTTAAGATCACTTGGAGAATTTTTATGACTTGGAAATTTTAATTATTTTAAAAATGATATTGGTTGATGAAAAGACTTAAATATGTAATGTTATTTGTTAAATTAGAAACAAATGCGAATTTATCATCATGATGTACGTTACATGAAATAGTGCTTGATTTAGTTTGTAGACCTCGTTGGAGAGGAGGAAAATAAATGTATCACATGTAATTTTATTGAAAATAAATATTAATATGAAATTTATATTGTAAATGACTTGTTTTAGTTTATAACTCTACATTACTATGTAAAAATAAAAATAAAGAGAGATAATATGCTTTGTTTTCATTTGATAAATGAGTCCATTGAAGAAACATATCATGTTTATAATTTTTTTGAAATTGTAATCTCGCCTAATTTTCCCTAATTCAATTTTATTATAAATTATGCCTTCTGGAGACTTCGTAGAAATTTATGGAATTTTTTGTGTGCTACCATTTAGAAGTTATGAATTTTTAAGATGGGATTACTAAAAATGAGTCTTTTCCTTTGTAAAAACTTTATATTTCATTGAATTTATTTTCACATATTAAGATTATTTTAAGTGCCCAAGTTAATTTTAAATTAATAATTATAATTTTTTATGACCCAACGTAATTTGTTTCACAATTTTTGGGTTCCTGGTTTTCCTGGTATGATTTTTTGAAGATTGACAGTCTATAAAGTAGTTTAGGAAAACACAGGTCCTTTGGAAGGGCATTGCACCCTTATTATAAGGGAACTAATGTTTATCCAATGGTCACCCATGTTACCATGAAACATGTGGTAATTCACCTAAGAATATATCAAATTTTTTGGCAAGCTAGAAAGTCATGGGCTTGGATTGGTTTGGCTTGGTAGTTTTGGGGTGGGAACCACATGGGTTAAGCCATGTGGTGATCCCACTATACCCCCTAAAGTAAATATATAAACTAGGGGGTGTTCAAACCATTTTGAACACCACCCACTTAAACCACACTCTTATTATTTTTCTAGAAAATTATTTTAATTTATTTCATACAAATTTTAAACCATGTCTTTTTTTATAAAGTTTAAAACCTTGACTTTTATAAAGTATAAATTTCAACATGAAGTTTATTAAAATGAGAGATTTTGAAAATAAATATATCTGGTTTTGTCCTTCTAATTGTGGTGATGTGGAGACCTAGAGGTGAGGTGACTCTAAAAGGTACCCCCATCTATTTTTCATTATCTTTTGTACATAATAAGTTTTGAAGCTTGAAACCTTGTATCTTTCTAGAAATAACCCCTTTCTCATAAAGTTGTGTTCTTAAACCTTTTTAAATTAATATACATGTTTTATGACCATGGTTTTGGGGATATGGTGACTTAAAGGATATGGAAACCAAAATTTATACCCCCCCCCCACCTCCAAAAAAAAAAAATCCCCTTTCTCATGTAATTAATTTCATAACTTAGAACCTCATGGTTTCTAACTTATGCTAGTTTTGTCCTAGGGAGGCTTATTTAGGCCTTATTAGCTATTATAAGCTCCTAAAAGCCTTGGAATAGGAGGGACCTAATGGGACCCCATATATTTTTTTGAATTACATATTTTTAAACTAATTTAAAAACCTAAAATGATTTTTTATAAAAAAATTATCCTTAACCTTGTTAGCAACCATTAATTATTGTGGAGGAGCTTCAGCTTGAAGTTCCCAAGACCATTTTGGAAACTTTAGGAGACTGAGACCTCCTAGAACCTTTAAAAATTATGGGTACCTATATAATATAACCATGTATTCATCTATTGAAACTCCTTTTCAAAAATAAATAATTTTAAAATGGATCAAAATCTTGGAGAGGTCATTAATGATAGTTGTCCAGAGCTAAGGAAGGAGAAGAGGAATGGCTATGGACAAGTCATTCTCCAACACATCCTCCCTCCACTCCAAAAATATAAATTATGACTGAATTTCATTTTTTAATCCTTTGTTAACTTTTATAATAATTTATATGGCTTCCTCACCTTTGACCTAATTTGACAATAAAGGTTAAATCAATCCAATAGTTGAGATGAAGTGTTCCATTCTCAAGGGGATTAAGTGAGATATTTTAGACCCATTTTGAGGTCGTATGGGAACTATATGATATTTATCTAATATCTATGCTTGAATTTTACTTAAGTTTTAATTTGAGTTGATTTATGATTTAAGTGTGAACTAAGCCCTATGATTGGTCAGATTCACCCAAAGTTGATTTTGAGCACCACAAAGACTTAGTGTAGTTTGAGCCAAGGATTTCTCTGACCCACCTTGCATTAATAAAAAATTAATTTTATGCCTTGGGGCCATGGGTCCCTTTAGGATATCTTTGAGAGTTATAGGCTTGTATGTTAACATGTAGGCCATTTAGAGCGTGTAGGGCCCATATGGTTGCGTAACGACCATATGACTACTTGTATTTTGATTTCCATGTCATTTATAGATGAAAGTTTTTTTAGATTCATTTTATGTCTTGAGCCACATCATTATCCAAAAAATGGGCATTGCAGTTCTATCGAATGTGCATTATAGACTTCTAAAAGAATGGTTTATTTTTGTGTGTTTTTGTTGTGTCAATTTAGGGCAAGACATAGGGAAAGTCATGATGAAGAAGTAAGTAATATAGTGGATGAAAATTATTTAAATGATATGACATATGAGGCTTTAAAATTAGATGCTAAAAAAACATTGTTTCAACAAGGACCATATAGGTCATCTTTCTTTCATGCTACTTTAACACTCTTAGACTTGAATGCAAATTATGAATGGAATGAGATAAATTTTACTATATTGTTGAGGTACATCAATTATACCAATGTTTTGATTTTTTTTAATTTTTTTTTTTACAATTTTAGATAAATAATTACATATGATTTTACATACTTCCATGTATCTGTATCTTTTCTACTTTAAGTAAAACTATAATTGAATTTTGAGTAGGATATTAAAATATGAATTGATCCTAGGAGGAAATATTATTTTAGATACATACATGTGTGTGTGTGTGTGTGTGTGTGTGTGTGTGTGTGTGTGTGTGTGTGTGTGTGTGTGTGTGTGTGTGTGTGTGTGTGCGCGCAAAAAATGTTTTCCTTCCTTGGGATTGGCTAAAATAAGTTTGATTTTTGTGTTAATAGTTGTGTTATATTTAGGGGAGACTATAAGGATGCAAAGTGTGTCATGTTTTTTGTTAGCCATTTTATCTTAAATGTTTGAAATGGCCCACAATTTACCAAAATGTATTACAACGTTATTCTATCATTGATGCACTAAAGTGTTTATATCAGTGTAAATACTTGGTAATGTTAATGACTTATAATTTTGATAATAATAGAAAAGATAAGGGTATAATGTGTGTACCAAATGATTACAAACTAATGTAACATATTGAGAGAATGTGGCCTACAAAATACCATAGAAAACCATCCAATTTTAAGCATGGGCTAACTATTGATCCAAATTGAATCCCTTTGGTAACATGGCCACAAGATATTAAATATGACAGGTTACTATAGTTGACTATAATAATACTTCATGGTTGTCAATATGAAAGTAACACCTTATACTTTTAAGTATTATTCCATGGAAGAATCAGGTGTAAAATATGGATGTACATCTTACACCATTTATAGAGGATTCAATCAAGATTTGTAATGGTGTGTGTACATTTTATGTATTAATACCAATTGGTATTAGATCCTGAAACTTCCATGATATTTTGTGCTAGTGTATTCATGACTAACTAGGATTTATAGTATAATGAGGTATATTTAATGTTTACCATTCAAATATATAAAAATATGAACTAATTCTAGGAGGAAATATTCTTTTAGCTACATATATAGATGCAAAAAAAATGTTTTCCTTCCTTGATATTGGTCAAAATAAGTTTGATTTTGGTGTTAATGATTATATTGTATTTAGGGGAGACTATAAGTATGCAAAGTGTTTCATATTTTTGGTTAGCCATGTTATCTAAAAGGTTTTAAATGGCCCATAATTTACTAAAATGCATTACAACATTACTCTATCATTGATGCACTAAAGTGTTTATATCAGTGTAAATACTTGGTAGTGTTAATGACTTATAATTTTGATAATAAGAGAAAAGATAAGGGTATAATGTGTGTACCAAATTATTAAAAACTAATGTAACATATTGAGATAATGTGGCCTACAAAATACCATAGAAAACCATCCAATTTTAAGCATGAGCTATCTATTGATCCAAATTGAATCCCTTTGGTAACATGGCCACAAGATATAAATATGGCATGTTATTATAGTTAACTATAATAATAATTCATGGTTATCAATATGAAAGGAACACCTTATACTTTTAAGTATTATTCCATGGAAGAATCAGGTGTAAAATATGGATGTGTATCTTGCACCATTTATAGAGGATTCAGTCAAGCTTTGTAATGGTGTGTGTACATTTTATGTATTAAGACCAATTGGTAGTAGATCCTTCAACTTTCAAGGAATTTTATGCTATTGTATCATGACTACCTAGGATTTATAGTATGTTTAGGTATATTTAATGTTTACCATTAAAATTCACATAAGTTAGTTAAATTACAATTATAAATGTTCTAATCAGTTTATGTATGTTTGTTTTGTATGTCTCTATATGAATGGAAATTTTGCATGTTGAAAGTACAATGATCAGTTAACCACTAGATGGTATAAAGACCTAAATTAGTTTTTGTATGAAGGGAATGAGATATTTATACTAATGAATCACCCATTTTGAGATTTAAAAAAGAAAATTTTTGATGACATAATTGAAATAAGGGAGACTTCACATATGTTGTCAAAAAGTAACTAATATAAACATTATGAAGAGGTTCACTAAGAAGTAATTGATGAATAAAATATCATAATGCCTAATGGTATGAATATATTTTATAAACTTTATGATCTTTTGTATTATAAATATCTTCATCATGCATATTATTGAACTAATGCACACATTGAAATGTTTTGTTGAATCTCTTGATAAAGACATGACTCTATAATAAATAGACAATTTAGAGATAAGGATGGGCCAATGTGTCAAATACAAGGAGAAAACATTAGTTGTATATGGGCATAAATGGCTACATGGGAAGAGCATCATGGGTACTTCAATATCCAATAAATATAAAGTAATAAGTGTGATCATGAGGAGAATAAAGATGCCAATATACTATGGGTCATCCTTTTGAAAGGCATTCATGACAAATGGGCATATCAAAGGTCTAAAAACTCATGATTGACATGACATGTTAAAGATATATATGGATGTTGGTGTTTCATTTTATTTATTTGATTTTAAATTTTAAATTTTAGAATATGTTATGAACTCAATTTGTATATATAAATAATGATGTTATTGTGTATCTTTTATAGCATATTTTACCTATTAATCTAAGGAGAGATCATTATCTCACCAAGGACATATAAAAATCTATATATCAATATTATGCTTTGCAAGGTATTTTAAAACTATTAGTTTTACAAAAAAAATCATTAAAGTCATAAATGCTAAATTATATTTAGTATATACTTTTCACTAGGTAACTCTCATTGAAGGAAATAAGTGGAAACAAAATTACAATGTGGAAAAAGAACACAATATAAATTATCTAGTTTTTTGAAAAGGATTTCCCCATAAGTTATGTGAACATAATGGTGCATATTCTAATCCATTTAGTGGTTGGCATGGAGTTATACAAGGTCATAAACAAGAGGCAATTGTTTTTCCTAGAGAGGTACATGAAAATATTGTAAGGGCTTGTTAATAAATTATCTCGTCTAGAGTATTCAATGGGTGGGGGATATATCATTCATAAAATATGATTTTTTTGCTACATGTTACCTATCCAAGTTAGATAAATCCTATGTTTTGACATGAAAATAAGACTAGTATCATAGATATAAGAAGTTGGAATAACTATTATTGGGAAAGGTTGTAAGTATATGTCTTATTATTTCTCCATCCAAATACTTAATTGTATCTTGTGAATAAGTTGCATAATAAATCACTTTATTCTCCATAATAGAGAATAAATTACTAGGACTCTTAATAATATCAAGAGAAAAGATAATGTGCAAGAGAGAAAAGAAAATAATTCATGACAATCTATGAGAGAACATTATTTGTGTTTGAGGGTTTGTGAGAGAAATATTGGACCCAAGAGTAACTGATTATGTAGCTATATGATTATATTAATTTTTTGATGGAGAATGGTGACCCAAATATATATGAAGAACATTTGGATAATATTATGGAAGGATGTGAAGAATTTGTAAGTATTTTTTGTTGTTGACCCTCAATTTTGTATACAAAAGGAGACCATAAGAATGGATAAATTGAGGGATATATAAGTGAGACACATAGACTTATACTAGTAAATCTTATAATAAATCAAAGTGTGTGATGCATAGGTGTACTAAAACACACACGATCAATGGCACTCAATGTGAAACTTAGAGAAAACATAGTTTTGAAGGCACACTACTAAGATGAAAATAAAAACAAAATAGATCACAAAGAAACATATATCCAACATGGAAAACACCAAGGGAATGATCATGTGGATGGATAAGGATTGATCATGGATCTAATAATATTCTTGGTAATATGCTCAGATATTTGGCATACCAAATGATTGGAATTCAATTCAGTACTAATTGGTAGAGGATGAGAGGGTCTTGAGAACATAGAAATATATCCCTCAACATCTCAATCGATATAGAAGAATTAGAAGTGGTATATGTTTTTTAGATAGAAAGTGAAGTGAAAATAGATCTTAAGGTTTATGAATTTATTTAGTGGTAGAATCCTTTTGTAATCATTAATTATGCATTGTGTTTTGAGTGTATAAGAGCATCCTATTAGTAGAGTTTTTGTACGTTTTTTAAAATTTCATGTAAACACTTGTTGATAATGAAATATAAGGGTAATTATGAGATGATGTATTGTTTCATTTACATTTTTAATTTATGGGGTTTGTGTGAGTTCTATTTTTTCATGGTTATTATATTTGTATTTATTTATGTCATTCAGGTTCTCAGTGTTCTGTTGATATGCATTGTGAGAGCACTTAAGTCCTTAGTCTCAAATGATATTCTAGTGTTATGAGTATTCATTTATCTATTTTACATGATCTAGCCTACATAGGGCTAGGAAAGATCTATAATAAAGAGTAGCATTCTAGTTTTGTTGCTAGGACATATTTGTAGAGAGTGTGAAGATTGGGAGAGTGTTAGGATTAACCTAGGGGTGATTAATTCACCATTGTTAAATGATTAATTTATTATTATTCATTATACATAGGTTAGTTATCTAGTTTATTATTTGAACTTTCTATGTTGTTCATTTTAAGTGTTTTAGATATATTATAACTCCTACATCATATTTGGGAGGATTATTGTTTTTAACCCTACTTCATATGAATAATAGGCTAATGCCTCCCTATTATATAGGGATTTTTTTGGTCATACAACTATGTATAAATACATGTTTGTAAATATATTTCAATTTTAATAAATAAAAGATTATTTGTCTATAAATATCAGAGTATGATAAAATAAAATATATATGGATACAAGAAGAGACTTGACAAGGAGGAGTCCTGAGGCACACACTCCCTCTTTATCTAAATTATAACACACTGAGTATTCCAATAGTAAGCATTAGCACTTAGTTTTTAAACCAATTATGAACCTAAAATGTCATGCCCATCTTAGCTTATGTTGAGGTATAGTCCTTTCTCCAGTGTAGGATGATATGACTTATGTATTAAATCCACCAGCTCAATACCACTATAGAGAAAAGAACGAGGTATGGGAATCATTCCATAGCTTCTGGATAAAGATGGAGATGTCATTTATTTTTCATATAAAGATCGATTGGGGTTTGGCATGTGAGTCTTGATTATTGAAGCCTAAGGTTTATTTTGACATAAAGCTACACCCAGCTTAGTCAAACCATCTATCACTCTGTACAAAAAACATCTTAAACTTAGAGGAATCACAATGGCAAAATTAGATGTTTTTTAAATTAAATATTTGACCAAAAGGTTGTACTCAGTGTTGGAGTAAAGATAGATAGTGTTTATAGTCTAGTTAGACAATGAGCTCAATAAAATTTTTTCCCTTGTCTCTACTATATTTGATTGAATATATACATTATCTTCATCCTTGTATACATTTATAGACCAGTCTGACCAAAAAGCTATTCAAACACTCAATTTTGGTTTGACTCAACATAGTATTGGAGAGTATTTCCAGTGTTGAATATTGAAGGTTCGTGGTTTATTTCTTGTTTATAAATCAGAGCTTGTAATTTATAATATTTTTAATTTATAAAATCTCAAAGTAGCCTTTGTTTAAAATTGTTCATCCTAGTTTTAAAACTGCCTATAAAATAAATATTTTACTACAAATTCTCTCAAAAACCACTTATTTAATAACCCATGGTATTGGGTAGGAAGGTGGTTCTCATTAAAAAATAATATTTTTAGCCTTTACATTTACATTTTGTCTTTTTCAAATTTTAATGATACATAGAAATGTTAGTAAGATTTTCTTTTAGAAAAAAGGTATGAGATTCAAATCCCCTCGAATATAACTTTTATTATAATGTTCTTTTTCAACTTTTCATCAACTTTGGTACTTGCTAAAGTTAGCTAGAAAATTCAAAAAAAAATCCAAAAGGAGGGAAATGTTTCAAATAAAAAAAGCGGGGAGGGAAGAGGCTGAAGAGTCTAAAAACAAAAAATTGTGAAAAAAAACAAATTTTTAAGGAAAAAGGGTTCAAATTTCCTTTCTATATTGTATTGATTGCAAGACATTGTAAATTTTTATTTTATACTGTATTACAAGAAATTCCAAATTTCTTCATTATATTTCATAAATCATGAGTTTTAAACTCAAACATATCATTCATTATAAATTATGCCTCTGAATCGTGTTTATAGGTAAAGTCATCGTGCTTGAGTTATTACATGCATAGCCTAATATAGTTGTAAAAATGACATCTAGGCATCAACCCTATAAATCATTAGGGAGTAATAAGGGTACATAAACTCATAGACATCCCTTCATTATCCATTCATTACAATCAAAAGGCATAAATCCTAAAGGTGGAATTTTCAAGTATATAGAGAAGTTATGCTCGTATATGAAGAATTCCATCTAAGCAAGTGGTAATGATTGGGAAAACCCATTTTAGTAATGTTTAGGTTCCATGTACCAGAATCTTTAACATATGTTAAAGCCTCTTTCACAACTATTGGGTATATATAAAGGGATATCTTCTTCCACATACCAATGAATATATAGGAAGGGTGTGTATATAGAAAGGTCTAATATATTGATTTGATGGTTTATAGAAAGGGAGACCTTGATACCTAGAGTGATAAGGAACCATTCCATCACTTGTAGTCTTGATCATGGTTACACAAGAACCAAATTTCTTTCTACTATATTCTCAATTACTGAAAGGTGACAACTACTCTACTTAGAAGACAAAGATTAGAACTTATTATCCTAATTTTTAGGTGGGAGTCAAAAAGCTAGGAATGTTAAGTCCATTGACCACAAATGGTCATTTTAAGTAAAATATGGTCAAATTTATCATTCCCAAGTCAAAATGTCCTACCTAAGGTATTCATTATAAAAATTCAATCAATTGGTCAAAATTTTGAAAATAAAATAGAGAAAATGTGAAATTGTTTGAGTTTTTAACCTTATCATATTTTGATAGCCTTTCAAACAAAGGTTGGAATTTCACATATTGCCTAGCAAGATATCAAAACCTAATGTGTGTTTAAATACACGTTATAACTATTGACAAGTGTTGAACACCTTATTAGGATATGATACCTTACTGAACATCTCATTGGACTCTAATCGTCTGTCAAACATACATGTGAGCCCTAACATTTACTCATGCCTTCCGAATTAGCTACCATTACTCCTATAGTCATCACATGCATGGATATTGTATGTCCTTAAATATATTCATTTATCCCTTCTATTTTACCCATCATTTTCTCCTCACCTATTACATCTTCCATCCTTATTCATTTCCATTTTCAAATTTGGCATTCTATGATCATCAACATTACAAGGGTTTGTCAAGTCAATTTGTTTTCAAACAACAAGAGTTAGGGTTTGTCTTCAATAACTTAGGCATTGGTTTTCATAATTTTTCATCAGTATTTGATTCTTTTTCAAGCTTTTCTTTCAAAAAAATATCCAAATCACTTTATAGAGTTCAAGTTCTTCATGGTATGACTTGTTGAGATCTGCTTCTACTCCAAACACTATCTGAATTCTAACCCTTTATTCTACACATCATTATATTATGAATTTAACCCAAAAATATATCAAATATCAAAGGTTGTTTGAACCATCATTGGATTTTGATCATTTTTTGAGCATGCCATTAGATTCTGAAGCTTGTTTAAATACCTTTCAAGATCTAATACCTATTCAACATGCCATCAAACTCCAATACCCTATTGAGAACACATCATCAGACTCTAACACCTATATGTGTACCTCTTATAACCTAATCACTTATTATGCAAAATTTCATACTTTTTCCCTCTATCAAATACACTCTCATATTCTACCTTCTACACATACATACCCCAAAATTTGGTCTTTGCTTAAATAAGGCCATATTTTCATCTTTCTTCATAATGACAATTCAAGGTCTAGTTTTTCTCAAAATAAATTAATTTTCATCAGATTTAAACATTCAAGACATTAATCAAGGAGATTCCTAAGAAAATCACTCTAAAAAATACCCCTCCCAAAAAAATTCTCTAATTAGAAGAGGACATAAATATGAAATATCAATTTTAAGGGGTTGTTACACCCTCACATATAGATTAAAATTTTGAATAAATAATAAATATTAATCTAGGCCACATCAACATGGAAAAATTTTGGAATAAAATCAATGCATTCTATTAGATAGATTATGGACAAAGTAGTGGATTCAAACACTAGTTTTTATAGCTGCATTTCCCATTTCAATAAAATGTCTATAGCTAGTGCTAACAATGGCTAAGCACTATGATCAAAAAAAAAGAGAAGTCATGAATCCAAATGATGATTATATCTTATACTTAGGTCTAGAGTATATTGATTGTCTACTACAACTACTTGATAGGTAAGCATTTCTCAATTTGACTCTTATATCTACCCAACAATTTTGGGATCCAACACAAGTTATTTTTTGAAATGGGTCAACAAAAAATAGTTGATAAAACTAAGGCAAACATCAACAAGGATTCCTAAGTTTCTTTTCATATTTGAATTCATCAATGAAATCAATGATATGATCACACTCTTGCATAGAGTAGTGGGGATTCTAGTTACGAGGAATTTCAAAACATGGATGTATAGATACATATGAATCATTGATTTTTACAAGTAATACATCAATTGGGGACAACTTATCAGTGATTTTATTCACAAGTATCTTGTAGAGGTCAATACTACTTCCAAATTCTATATGACTTCATATCTTATTTATGTTGTTGCCAAAATAATATTCTACAATGGATTGAATACAGTAGGTGATATGAAAACTATAAAATTTATGATTTATATCCTCAAATCTCATTAAAAGAAAGTGCATGTCATTTTTGAAGAGTAAATGATGCATTTTTATAATATGTGATTCAAAATGTTTAAACCATAACCATGCAATCTGAGGATATCAAATCAAGCTTCTACATAATTTTTAAATGGGAAGCTTGGTTCATATAGTTCCCAAATTTCACCTACCTAATAATTTTTGGTTGTGAAATTTATCCATACATGCTTCTGAGGTATGTGGGTGACAAGTGGGCCCTAATGGATCTATTAAGATAGTTGATTGAAACACACAATATGTTGTCTTATAAATATAAATCTAGAATAAAGTTTCTTATTTTGATTGGTCGATACACTTGTGATTCTTTGACCCAAAAAAATTGATTAAAGATTCAATGACTCGAGTTACTATTTTGTAATTCAAAATATGACCTTGATTTTATGGTATAGGCCTAATTCAAAATATCCATGGTTCTTCATATCAACATGTGCACACTTTGAAAACTATTGGATGGACTGTGATGATGAAAAATATGTGAGAATCTATGATTACTCAAGTTTCACTTTGAAATAGGTAATTATGTTTGACATATAGAAGATAAAATAAAATATAGTAGATTATGAAGATACATTGGACCCCATGTATGAAGGAAGTGTTGAATAAAAACCTCTTCCAAAATTAGATTGTCACAAGAAAGAATCTACGTCCCTCATTGATGGAACTCGGGGTGTACTAAGTAGAAGTCTCAAATGGTTGAAAAGTAAAGGTATCAATGTTGATAAAATAGGTTTTATTCCTCCCATGAATGATAGTAAATAAATAAATACTCATCTACAACATCAAATATAAATAGGTACATCTTCAGCAATAGGAACTAGTAAGAATTCAAAATAAATTGAAGGGTAAAAAGAAGTTAAAGTTATCACAAAAGCTACACTAGTTAAAAATAATCTCAAATTGAAAATAATAATATCAGGTAAAAACATCCCAAGTACTCCAAGTATTTATATTTTATCATAATCTCCTCTTGATAGTCTTGCCTAGCCTCAAACTCTAGTAACTAATACTACACAACAATTTCTATCTTTTGATGCATCTTTGTTATTTGAGTATTTTATTCCTTCTAATATTGATACTTAAATACCGTTACCTCTTGCTCAAAATGTTTAATTTCCTAAAGAATCTTCTCCTAAATCCCCAGTTTATACATTAGGAAAAGAGGAAAGTGAAATAGTATTGCAAAAATCTCAAGTCTTTCAAAATTCTTTCCTTTCTTGTGAGATTCAAAAGGAATATGATATTGCTCTTGTACAAAAATATCCTAGTAAAAAAGTCCTTGATTGGATAAATGAGATAATAAATAAAATAAATATCACTATATAGCTACCAAAAATTAATTTCATCATCCTAAAAACTATTCATCCTCGTGTGGCCAAGAAACCCAAAATAGTTTCTAGAATAATCTCAGATCAAAAAAGAGACAGATATGCTAAAGTAATAGTTTTTATTTTTGATAAAGATAAAGATCATTTTTAATCCTTTGGTTAACAAATAATTAAGGTACACTTGGAAAAATCTACAAGGGAAGGAGTGAAAGACAGTGTCTAATCTATAATTGGCACATTGTCTGAGGAAATGGTTCAATAAAAAGTAACCAAAGAATAAATAACTCAAAGAAAAAGTGGAACAACTGATGTCTATGGTTCAAAAAATAGTAAGGAAAATCCAATCATCTCATTCATTTGTTCATCAAATTTTTGATATAGATACACTAAATGTTGTGGAATAAATTGGTCATATGGGTAAAGGAAAAAAAATGGTTAGTGAAAATTTTGCAGCAAGGCATCACTACCATTTAGAAAATGATGATAATGTGTTCTAATATTTAATTAGAATATGATAAAGCAACCAAATTTAGAATCAAATATGATGAAGAAGTACAAATATGGAATGAATTTTTACCCAATTTGGAAGTTTTTTGTATTCTTATCTAGATGACCTTGTTCAAGAAAAAATTATCCAAAAATAGGAAGTTGTGTAGCTCACTGAGTTCTTAAGAGCTACCAAATTTAGGGTCCGTATTATAAAAAAGAGTATCAATAAATTCAATGACTGTAAATCAACGGGAGGTGAAGCTCTCCTTGAAATATAGGGAGGAGTGGGAAGATAGAAATATAGACTCACTGATGATAATGGTAAATTGGTTCTTGAGGAAACCATTGTCAATCAATTCAAGAACAATATTGAGGATATCCTAACTCCCAAGTGCACATTTAATTATGGGTCAATTCAGATGTTGATTAAGTGTTAGAAAAATTTGGATAATCTCAATTAAATAACATACACATATTCAAATGGACTAGATGAAGGCAAAGTGCTAGAGATCGTGAAGAAGTTTGATGAATTCTGCGATAAGAAGCTATATCCCAAGAAAAAAGAGATTTAGATCCTCCTCAGGAAAGATGATAAAAAATAGTTCCATATTAGATTTTGGTATTTTCTCATAAGTTTGTATCTCTTGAATCATTCTTGTAATCTTTCATTGCATACTCTTTTAAATAATTTATTTGTACATTGTATGTCATGCAATTGTACTAATTCTTTTTTTGCAATTTTTAGTTGTGAAAATTTGATGATGCATTTTTTCAAGTTGTGAAAATTTGTCATTGTACTTTTTCAAGTCTTGAAAAAACACCAATGTATTTTTTTCAAGTTGTGTAAATTGCTTAACATGTTTTTGCAAGTTTTAAATTGTGAAAATTAGCTAATGTGCTTTTATAAGCCCATGAAAATGCAAAAAAAAGTGGATACACACTGTAACCACCCCTTTCAACCTATAAATAAGAGGTTTGAGCTCATTCAAAAGATTTTTTGACAGGTAATTTTTTCTAGAGACTATTCAAAGAGGAGATTGTATTTTTAGCTCAATAAAGATCAATACAAGTAGGGATTTTACAAACTTTGTGTTAAGAATTTATGATTGGATAACATACGTATGTATAATCCATATGTATTTGAATCTTTGCTTTCAAATATCATTGTAATTTAAATTAATTAGTAAAGTCAAAGGAATTTCATTGTAGTGTTTTATAGTTGAACCTACATTTGTTATTTCTATAATAGTGAAATCTCGATGGAGTAAAAATAATACTTCTACTCATTTTTGAAATGAAATACAAAGTGATTTTATTATACTATTACCAGTTACATGTAATTATTTTTGTGTATGTTTTGTTCTCTTATGGACATATATATGTCTTTCTTATCCATTAGATGAGAAAGATTTCCTTCTAGAGAAACAACCCACCTTCTTAACATTTTTAGTAAGTCTCTAAGTTTAGCTCACTGGACTTGTTACTTTTCCTCTTTTCAAAATATATTTTTCCTCCATGTCACTCTCTTCCATATTCTCTTTCTATCTCTTTTTGTACTTTATGGTTAAAACTACTACCCCACTAAAACCCATTTTTGATATGAATATTTTCCTTTACAACATCTTTTTAATTTTTTATAAAAGGTAGTTTTACCTAATAATAGGAAAGGGACTTTTCCCCATGACTATTGATGAGACACATCCATTTGTCCTCTTGAAAACTTTTCATGCCAACCATTTTTGGTGCCCACTGTGGGTCACGTTTCTACAACACTCATTCAACCCACATTTTGAGATATTAGCCCATATGGATTTTTCATCAACTTAAGGACTACTCTTTATACTTGAACTAGCTTTTGAGTAGTCTACACAATTAGATATTATTTTACATATCAGACAACTTGCTTGGGATTCTAAAAAAAATATGTAGTTTAGTTTCAAATTATATTGGTAGTTTTTAATCAAGAATTAGATCAAGAAAAAGGGATAGAAAGAATTATTGTACATAAATAAGCCCATAGAGATAAATAAGTAACTTGAAATTAGTAAATTTCATTCATGACCATCTTAGTTATTCAAAATTTTGATCATCAACCTGGTTTGAACTGTATAAAAATTGCAGAAGAAGACATCATTTCAAGTCTTCAACAACTAGCCTAGGAAAATAAAACAAGTTATGTCCAATTCAACATTGTCTTTACAGTGATAAACATAGAAGAAGATCATGCCACCATTGTTTGAATAAATTCTAAAATTTCTTCATGAATAAAACCACAAAGAGTAAGTCATTTAGCTACTCAAAGACTTTCCATAGTAATTTTTTTTTCTAATGACCATTCAAGCAGTTCAACAATAGTTCTTCAACTAAATCTTAATCGGTTAATCCAGACACAAGAAGACATTTCATCATATTTGAGAGTATTTGTGTAGAAAAATATAACTAGTTCAGTGCATTTTTATAAAGTTGTTGAATTTTAGAAGAAGAAGATCATATTGTTTAAGCTCAAAGCATTGAATCACTAGCTACATGTAGACTTCAATAAAGAAGACTAGCTCAGAGGAATCTTCAATTTGAACCAATGCCTCATCAATAGTAAAAACTAGAAAAAAAATGATTCACCAGAGCTAGTAAATCAAAAGATTAAATTGTTCCTTTTTATCAGTTACAAGAGGATTTTAATTTTAAATTGAATCTTGAATCAAAAGGTAAACTCAAAAGAGTAGCCAGTATACCCATAACTCCTAAGAAAAGTAAGCAGTTATAAGGAGGAACAATCATCAATCAATCTCTTTTCTTACCAAGTGTTTTTATAACACTATAGGTAGTCTTTCCAAACATGGATTTACCTTGGGTAACATAATTATCCCATTGGCTTAGGGATAGTTGCATGAACTTCTGAGAGGAACATAGAAGAATTTTTCAAAATTTTTAGGTGATGGTAAACAACACTGAGGTGAACATATATATATATATATATATATATATATATATATATATATATATATTGTATCATTGGAATAATGGGAGTTAATCATGAGGATATTGTAGTGAGACTATTCATTGAAACTCTTCATAATAGAGTAGTAGATTGATTTTATCATCTTATTCCAAGATCCATAACTAACTGGAATGATATGAAAATTAAATTTGATAATAGATTCAAACCAGTAGAAGATGCACATGCATTACTGGCTTAACTCACTCAAATGAAGAAATAAGCATACAAGCCTATGAGATATTTCATAATTAAATTCTGCAATCTACTACATAAAATACCAGTAATTTCCAAGCTATAGATAAGAATTAGAAATGTTTTTTTATAATTTTTACTTGATATAAGTGAGTTATCAATTGAGAAGATACAAAGTAGTTGATTTGAATGTATCTCAAACATTAGCTTTTGATGTTGAATATGTTACAATAATGGTTAGAAAATTAAAGAAGGAACCATCAAAAGGTAAGGCATAAAATTTAAGGCAATCTTTAACTGAATAAATTTTATAAAAAATGGTTAATAATATAACAATTTTAAAGAATCAACTACCTCAGAAAACCATCACTGCTCCTTATAAAGACATCCCAAGAAAAACTATGTGCCTTTTCAAGAGAATCATCCTCAATTGCAAACTCCTCAAAAAAATATTGCATTGGAAGCTCCTCCACAACAAAATACAAATCCATATATGAATGTTATTTTTAAAATAGGATTAATATTTGGGTATGAATATATTGAAGAAACTAAATAAAAAAATCCATATCCTCAAGAATGTGAAATTAAAGAACCTAGTGGTGACTCTGTAAATGCATTCCTATAATATGATTTAGTTGAAGATGGTTATGATGTCAATGTTAGAGACATGAAAAACTAGTCATTCAAAGTCTTTACAAGATCTCATAATTAGAAGAAACATCAAAGTGATAGACAAGAAGAATCTACAAAGATTATTCTTCCATGAGGAACACTACCTCCTATATAGATGAAGGGAAAACAACCAATGGCTGAAGTAGGTGAGTCCTCCCCAACTACTACTATTAGTTACCCAAAGACCACTTCTCCTATTAATAGTAATGCTAATGTATCTCAAATTTTTAATGTTCTTCCTCTACTATTATACCTACATTTGATATCATTGAACATGTTAATAAAACTAAAATTCATATGTCACAAGTTGAATATTTAAGAGTGTATCCAAATCAATTAGATAGGCTAGTATAAATTATCAAAATCAATAATCCTACTCAAAATAAGGCCAATATCAAAGAGAAATTAACTACCCCACCTTCTTCCCATCTAGTGAACTCCATGGTTGTTGTAACTTCCAAATCCAATAAGGTTGATCCTTTTTACATTTCCTTATTTCTTAAAGGATGTAAATTCAAAAATTACATAATTGACATGGGAGCCTTAGATAATTTAATTCTTTCCAAAGTTATCCATGCCCATGGCTTAATCTGTATGAAAAATTTTGACCATTGTTACTCAATGGAAGCAAAGAAAGTCCCAATTATTGGCCAAATCAAAGATACCCAAGTTTCCCTTGCATCTTTTCCTCAAAAAAGGATCAAGATCAAGATCCTAGTAGCTGATATCATAATAGCCTATGGTATCCTTTTAGGGAAAAACATTTTTAAATAACTTGGTGGTGAAATTCAGTTAGACTTGTCACATGTAATGATTCCATTTAAATGAGTAAAACAACATATTGAACTAGAATTGAAAACAAAACACATAGTGCAAAAAATGGATGACCCTAGATCTAATATCTTTTATGAAGATGAAAGGGTAAAGACAATTATATTTTGATGTTAGAAAAAGATATGGATATGTCATAAATCATGGAAATCAATCCCAATGAAGTTTGGACATTAAAATTTGATGGTAGTTATTCTTGAATAGGATTTAGTGCAGGAATTGTTCAAATACCCCTAAATAAGGAAATATTTCCTTTCTCTTACAAATTTTATTTTGAGTGTACTAATAATATTTTAGAATATAAAGCACTCTTTTAGGAATACAAGTTACAGAAGATATGGGAATTCAAAACCTAATAGTATTAGGTGATGTAGAATTAGTTATAAAATAGATCAAAGGATAGTATCAAGTGAAAATGATCACTTAAGACACTACACGAATAAAGTTTGGGATAATATATAAACTTTTGATGTTTTCTCTATTCATGCTATCCCAAGATAAAATAACTCCACAACAAATGTATTTTTAGTGTCAGCTTCATTATTGATTCCTTGTTTAGAATTTGGTAAGGACAAATACATAATCTAACTTGTATATCAACCTAACATACTATATAATTTAAATAACTGAAAGGTACTTAATAATGATTAACAAAATATTTAATTTCTTGAAAAATCCTAATATTTTAAAAAAATTGTATTTTGAAGGTAGAGATTTATCATACAGATAATCTTATTCTCAAACTCAAAAGGAAGGTATTTTTCAAGAACAAGATGAAGAATGGGTAATCAAAATAAAATGGAATAAGATTCCTAAAGTATTGATCTTATTGAAATAACTTTTTAACAAACATCATAGGTTTATCAAAAATAATATGCAAAAAGATTTTCTCGGTTTAGTAGATTATGAAAAAGTGAATATTGGGTCTGCAGAGCAACCCAAATTAGTGAACATATGAAAATTTTGCTCACTAGAAGAAAATAGAAAATTTATCAGCTTGTTTAAAAAATAAATTAGCATTCTTGCATATTTTTTATTTGATTAGGTAAAATGATTTTGAAATCAAAGCTATGGACTAGGGAGGTGAGGGTTTTGACAACTAGACCCACATCTAGGTACAACAAAGAGGGTAACAAAGGATCCCCCTAATTACAAATTACAACAAAGAGGTTTTAAAGGCTCCCCCAACCTTTAACAAGTGAATTAAAGGCACCCACAACCTTGGTGAGACTAGAGAGTATGAGAGTTTTAAGGGTTCCCACAACTAAGGGTTTTAAGGATCCCGTAACCTATAGGACATAAATTTATTACCGAATAGTGAATCTATAAGTGTTATCTCCCTTTGTTGTGTCTTTTCTAAGGGAAATACAAACTAAAATATTTACCAGATAAGGAGGTCTTCTACCACCAGGGTCTTCCACACAAGCTCCATATAGTATAGTTATGGCAAGTAGGTTTATCTTCCCACTAAGATTTACAACCTGTTCAAAACATAACAAGGGAGTTTTAAGGCTCTCATAACCATTAATGAGAGAAGTGAAGGTACACACAACCTTATAAAAATAAGGGAGTTTTGAGGCTCTTGTAACCTGGTGAAACACAACAAGAAGCAAACTATAGAACATAATTTCAACTCAAAAAAGAGGTCTTCCACCCCCTATGTCTTTCACATAGTTGAATCACAATAAGTGGGCTTATCTTCCCACTTATAACCACAACCTTTATGAAGTATAAAAAGAGGGTTTTAAGGTTCCCTCAACCATTAAACATAAATCTTAAAGGGTGGACTCCCTTTGTCATGTCATTCCTGAGGACACTATCGTACATAAGACCATCTAGAGAAGAAGGTCTTCTACTACCTACGTCTTCCATGCAAACTCCACATTATTAGGCATGAATGAATAAAAAATATCCCCCAAAAAAGATTCATCTATAAACTATCTAATTTTATAGGATTTCATAACCTGGTGAGACCAAGGGTGGGCTCCTCTATTATCCACTCTTAAACTATAGGAGACCACCAAAAAACATAGTCCTCCTAAACCCAATAAAAAACCTTTCATAGAGTTTAGTACTCCTAAAAATAGGCATTCCATAGAAATAATCACAACACTAATAGTTTGAGGATGAGGTAAATAGATTATTCCATTGTTTAGGTGATCAAATAAGTTTAAAACATGATCTCCTCTAATAACCATGCCATTCAACATAACAGGGGAGTGGGTTTCTCTAACACCCATCTTTCTCCAAAATAGAATATTGGGGTGGGATACTTCATCTTCTACCCCAATGAAGGACCATAGATAAACCAAATTACATACAATGTTCAGGTGGGATAAATGGATTTTACCATTATCCAAGCCATCAAAAGAGGTTAAAGCATGGACTCCTCTAATATCCATACCACTCAAATAACTAGGAGGTGGGTTCCTCTAATATCCAACTTACCCCAAAAAAAGAGCTTGGGGTGGGATCCTCCCTCATCCACCCCATAAAAAGACCACAGAAGAAAACCTAATGTTGTTCTAGTTTCTCAAATTGAAATAAAATTTAGACTACTAAAGGTCTTCCACTCCTATTCTCTATATTTTTTTAGGACCAAGCTCTCCTCACAAAAACCCTAAGTAGATTCACTCCCTACCTGAGCAAGGGATCTTAAAGAAACCCAATAGGTGTTGTGAGAAACTTTTTCTCTAATTTTATTTTTCAAATTACACCTAGAAGCTCCCTTCTACCTAACTATAGAGCTAAATCTTTCCCATCCATCTTACCATTCAGTCTTAAGGGGGATCTTAATGACATGGATAAGCCCCAGTCCACCTAGATCTAGGTCATCTTCATCTCCTCCTTTCCCTTATTTTACTTCTTATCCACATCTTATTGAAATAAGTCTCCTTCTATTCATTTTACTCTCATCCATGTCAAAATAGGTAGTCTAGTTTTCTTACTCAAATTAGAATTTAGAATGTTGAAGGTCTTTTGCACTGAAACTCTCCCACATAGATTTCCATTCAAAATTATGAGGGATATCATTGTTTGAATGAACTACCCTCAATCCACCTCGAACTGGGACATCTTCATCGCCTCCTTTCCCCTAATTCCCTTCTCATCCATGTCTTAATGGGAAAAGTATCCTTCTTCTCCTTTCACTCTTTCCACTCCCTTTGACTAGATAAAAGTGAACTTCAAATTGCTAAAGATCTTCCACAATTATCATTACTTTCTCTTGCTCTGATTAAAATTTAAATCAAAGTTGTTGAAGGTCTTTTGCACTAACTATTACTTCCTCCCACTCAAAATAAAATTCAAATTAGATTTGTTAAAGGTATTTTGTAATTACCATTAATTTCTCCTACTCAGAATGAAATTTAAATTGAAATTGTTGAAGGTCTTTCGAAGTTACCGTTGCGTCCTCCCACTTCGATTGAAATTCAAAATAAAATTATTGGTCTTCTGTAGTTACTATTACTTCCTCCTGGTCATAATGAAAATCAAATTGAAATTGTTGAAGGTCTTCTATAATTATTATTACTTCCTCCAACTCTAATTGAAATTTAAAATGAAATTGTTGAAGGTCTTCTATAGTTATTTTTACTTCCTCCCACTTAGATTGAAATTCAAATTCTAATTGTTGAAGGTCTTCCATAGTTACCATTACTTCTTCCTCATATTGAAATTAAAATTAAAACTGATTGAGGTCTTTTGTAGTTATTATTACTTCTTCTCGCTCATAGTTAAATTTAAATTGAAATTGTTGAAGGTCTTCTAAAGTTACCATTACTTCTTCCCAGTCATCATGAAAATCAAATTAAATTTATTGAAGGTTTTTTGTAGTTATCATTACTTCCTCCCTCTCTGATTGAAATTCAAAATGAAATTGATGAAGTTCTTATGTATTTATCATTACTTCTTCCTACTCAGATTGAAAATTAAATTGAGATTGTTAAAAGTCTTCTTTTACCTTCTGCTTAGGAAAGCTCCTCCCCTAAGCCCTACAAGTAACTCAAACTATTCCTCCATCAAATTTCATTGAATCTTATTTATTTTTCCTTAGCCTCTCTCTCCAATTCCAAGAGTATCTAGGATTTAGAGATCCACATCATTGGAATATCTTGTAAACTATCGATGGTATTCAACTCTTTTGGCCTTAACTTACCACCCTTATAACCTATTGAAGGTATTTTACTCCCTTCGCCTTGTTTTACCACACTTGTAAACTTCTAAAGGTCTTCCACTCCTTCCACCCTATTTTATCACACTTCTAACCTACTGAAGGTATTCCACTCCTTCCATCCACCCTATTTTACCACACTTGTTACTTATTTAAGGTCTTTCGCTCCTTCAACCATGTTTTACCACATGCATATTAATATGAATATCTAAAAAAACATTCTAGAAGAAATGTAACACATTGTTCTTCTCAAACCCAATGTTAAATCATTCAAGTAGAAACAAAGACAATATAACCCAAAAATTTCAAGAGCAATTTTTGTAGAGATTCAATAAATTTTGAATACATAGATTACTTTCCCCATTCATCACTTGACTTGGATTTATTATATAGTCCTAATTTATAAAAAGAGTGTTTTGTGTAGATTTCTAGAATTTGAATCAGACATCTCTCAAAAATAAATATTCATTTTCCATAATAATCAAGTTCTTCAAATAGTTATAGGTTGATAAATGCTCTTAATATTGGATGGTTTCTCAGGTTATAATCATATTGAGGTTGATAAAAAATATCAACATGAGACAACTTTCACAACTCCATGGGGTACTTTTGCATATCATCAAATGTTATTTGGATTAATAAATGTAGGAGATACATTCCATAGGGCCATGGATATTGCATTCAAATATCTGAATAACAAGATAATTGTAGTGTACTTAGAATACCTAATGGTGTTTTAAAAAAAAAAGATCATTATGAATACCTTGATAAAGTGTTCAAAAAAATTTGACTGCATCATATTTATCTTAACCCTAAAAAGTCTATTTTTTAGGTGACTAAACTAAAATTTCTCAGGCACATTTTCTCCAAATAAGGAATCAATATCAATCTATAAAGAGTCAAAGAAATCTATAAATTGTCTTTGCCAACTAGTAAACTAGGTGTACATTCTTTCTTTGGGAAAGTCAAAATTTTAAGGAGATTTGTTCCCTATTTTGCATGACTCACCAAACATATTTTTGAAATGATGAAATTAAAACCTTTATTCAAATCAAATAATGATGGTAGAGAGGTACTTGAGAAAATAAAAGTTTTTATCACTCATACACCAACTCTAATTTGTCTAAATTCCAAAAAAGATTTCATTATTTATTGTTATACCTCATAATATACTCTCTCTCAGCCATAGTGGTTTAGAGTAATGATGGACATATTGAATCTCCCATCACTTTCATGATTTTTAACATGAAATACTATGAATTGAAATATTATCTACAAGCTAAAGAGGTATATGTTGCTATGAAAGTTTCTAAATAATGTAGTTATGTTTTGGATTCACACTCCATTGTGATGGTGCCAAGTACAATAATCAAGTCTATTTTAACTCAATAAGAACCAAGATCTAAGAGAGGTAACTAGATAACTAATATTAGGAATTCAATCTTGAAATAAATCCCACCAAATCAGTTCAAGGAAAAGGATTGTTTCATCTCATATAAGAATTAAAATATTCTCAGATAATCTCTTTAAAACAATTTGATGATCAAAAGAAAAATCTTCCTTTTGTCCTTTTTATAGATTCTACTAATTAATGATTAGTATATATTTATTTATTTTTTACATATGGAAAATGTTTGTCTCATTTGGATACTAAATAGTGTATAACACTCAAGTTGAAATCCATAAAGTACATAATCTTGAGTAGGTACATTGTTTAAAAAAATTAGTGATGGCTTTTTCTTGAGGTGTGTTGAAAGTGAACAAAAAAATAAGATCCTATAATCCTTTCATGATAAAGAATGTGGTGGACACTTTTATGCTCCAGTGATAATGTATAAAATATTAATATCTCACTATTACTAGCCTACACTTTTCAAGGACTCTTATGAATGGGTGAGAAAAAGTGAAGTTTGTCAATAGTTCATTGGATGACCAAAACTTGTAGCATTTCCACTCAAGCCAATGGTGATAAAATAACCCTTTCAATAATGGTGATTAGATTCCATTGGAACCATAAATCCTCATTCAAGTGTAGGACATACATCCATTATCACTTCTACATATTACTTCACTAAATGGATAGAATCTATCCCAGTCAAATAGACAACTTCAAAAGCTTTTAATTTGATCAAATAGAATATATTGGTAAGATATGGTGTTCCACAAGATATAATAATAAATAATTCTTCATTTTTTTCTTATTTAGAGCTGATTAAATTCTGTTATGGCTTTCACATCTCATTGTGCCACTCTTCAGACTATTACCCATAGGAAAATGGCCAAGATGAATCAAGTAATAAGAACCTAGTCACCATCATTCATAAGTTGGTTGATGAGAATCAGAGGAACTAGCACAAGAAGTTATATGATGTATAGTGGGTAGATCATACAAGACTAAAAAAATCTATAAGCATGTGTACATTCTAGTTACTATATGGAATTGATGTGAAATTTATAATAACACTTGAATTTCTTGCACTTCAACTGGTCAGGGCTATTGAGAATCAAAATTTTAAAAGTCCCTTGGATAAAAGAATACTCTATTTAAATAAACTTGAAATAAGATGGATCTCAAGTTGTTGATAGGATTGCCAAGCATCAGACTTAGGTTAAAGTCTTTTTTAATAAAAAATCAAAGAGAAGGGATTTTTAGGTATCTGGTCTTGTTATTATATGGGATAAGCATAAGGAACCAAAAATAAGCCATGGAAAAAATGATTCATTATGGATAAACCCTATCAAAACTAGGCACTTTGATGGAGACAACACTTTCTACTTGTCTTATCATGATGGCACACATTTGCCATTGCCCTATAGTGGGAAATATCTCAAACATTAATTCAAGTAAAAGTAGGTAGTCCCTTACATGTAAGTATGTATATAATAATTTGAGTTGTGTTTCCAATTCTATTATTATTTTTGTCTTGTTTTTTATTTCATCATTTTTTTTCATGTCTTCCTCCCTATGATTCGGTTCATTTACCTTTATAATCTCATGTTCTATCATAAGTCATTATTTTTATCAAAATTCAAATGACTCCATAAACTAATAGAAATACACTTGTCTACATAACCAAAGTCTAGAGTTCTTCTCTTGTCCCTTACAGTTCGAGGTCTCTAGTCGGATCCAACTATTATCCCAATTTTTCAATGGGAGTCAAAAATCTAAGAATGTTAAGTCCTTTGACTACAAATAGTCAATTTAATTAAAAAATGGTCAAATTTATCATTTCTAAGTAAAAATTTCTTACCTAATGTATTCATTTTAAAAATTTAATAAATGATCAAAATTTTGAAAATAAAATAGAGAAAATGTAATATTGGCTAAGTTTTTAGCCTTATCAAATATTGATAGCTTGCCAAACAAAGGTCAGAATTCCACCTATTGCCTAGAAAGATGTCATAACTCAATATGTGTATGAACACATTTTAGAACATGACAATTGATAAACACCTTATTAGGATCTAATACCATATTAGACATCTCATCAAACTCTAATCATCTACCAACCCATGGATCCTAACACTTACTCATGCATCCTGAATTGCTCATTATTACTCATCTTGTAGTCCTCACAAGCTTGGATTATTTTAGATCCTATAATATATCCCTTAATCCCTTCAATTTTTTCATCATTTTATCCTCACCTATTGCATATTTCATCATTCTTCACTCCTATTTATAAATTTGACATTTTATTGATCATCAAGATTATATGGGTTTACCAAGTCAATTTATTTTCAACCAGAAAGAGCTAGGATTTGTCTTTGATAAATTTAACATTATTTTTCATAGTTTTTCATAAATATATTTAATATTTACTTAAGTTTTTCTTTCAAAACATCTCTAGATCACTTTAATATTTTGAGTTTTTCATGGTAAAGTTTGTCAAGATCTACTTATGCTCTATACATTATCTAGATTCTAAACCTTTGTTTTACACATCATTAGATTATGAAGGTTACTCAAAAATTCATTAGATCCCAAAGTTTTCTTAAAACATCATTGAATTTTGATGATTTTTTTATCATGCCATGATATTTTAAAGTATGTCTAAATACCTATCAAGATATCATACCTTGATAAACATGCCATCAAACTTTGATACCCTATTAATCACATCATCAGACTTCAACACCTATATATGCACTTCTCAAAACATAATCACCTATCAGGCACATTTTTGGGCTCCATCCCTCTATTAAATAGACTCTCAGATTTTACCTTCTATACATACACACCCCAGACTCCACTACTTGCCTAAACAAGGCCAAATTTTCATATTTATTAACAAGGATAATTAAGGGTCTGGTTTTAATCACATGTAGGTAATTTTCATTAGATTTCAACATTTAAGACCCTAATCAAGGATACTCCCAAGAAAATCACTTCAAAAATGACCCCTCCCAAAAAGAGTTTCCAATTGGAAGAGGAGACATATATGAAATATCAATTTCAAGGGTTTATTCCACCCTTGCATTTAGATTCAAATGTTAAAAAAATAATAGATATTTATCTAGGCCACATCAACATGGAAGAGTTTTTTAATATAATTAGTGAGTTATATAGGATAGATTATGGACAAATCATTCATGATAATGTATTGGCTCAAGTAGATACATTTCCCATTTTAGTATAATGTATATCCAAAGCATATTGATCATCTACTATAGCTACCTAACTAACAAGTATTTATCAATTTGACTCCTGCATATGCCCCATAATTTTAGGATTTAAAGACTATTTATTATTCTAAATAGGCCAACAATTAATGCTTGAAAAATACAAGGCATACATAAATAAGGCTTCCTAATAATCTTTCCATATTCAAATTCATGAATGAAATCAATGATATGATAACACTCTTGCATAGATTAGTGAGGAGTTCAATTGATGGGAATTTTCAAACATGGATGTATATATACATATGGATCATTCACCATAACAATAAATACATTAATTGGGGATAGTTTATTAGTGATTCTATTCACAACCAATTCATAGAGGTCAATAATACTTCCAAATTCTATATGACTTCTTAACTTATTTATGCAATTTCTAGAATAAGATTTTATAATGGATGAATATAGTAGGTGATATTAAAACTATAAAAATATATGATTCTTATCCTCATCTCTCAATAAAATAAAGTGTGCATCATTTATAAAGAGTAAATGATGCATTTTTACAATATGTGATTCAAATGTTTAAACTAGAACCATATAATCTGAGGATATCAATTCAAATTTCTAAAAAGACTTTTAGATGAGGGGTTTGGTTCATAGAGTTCCCAACTTTCACCTCCCTAAAAAAATTTGGCTATTAAATTGATCCTTACATGCTCCCAAGGTATTTGAATGACAAGTGGTCCTTAATTGAACTAGTAAGATAGTTGAGTAAAACACACAAGCTTATGTCTTATAAACACAAGTCTAGAATAAATATTATTCTTTCTATTGGTCGATACACTTATGATTATTTAGCCAAAGCAAAATTTATTGACAAGTAAATGACTCAAGTTACTATTTATTCATTCAAAATATGACTTTCATTTGATGCTAGAGGTCTAATTTAGAATATTCTTGGTTCTTTATATCTGCATGTGCACCACTTTGAAAACTATTGGATGGACTGTGATGATGAAAAAGATGTAAGAATCTATGATTACTTATGTTTCACTTTGAAACCAAAAATTTTATTTGACATATTAGAGATCAAGATCATAGAGTAGATGATGAAGATACATTGGACCCCATATATGAATAAGAAATAATTGAATCAAAACTTCTTCCAAAAATAGATTGGCATAAGAAATAATCTACTTCACTCATTGATAGAACCCAGGGTGTATTAAGTAAAACTATCAAATGGTTGAAATCTAAGGCATCAATGTTGATAATGTAGGGTTTTATCCTCCAATTAAGGATACTAAATTAGGAACTTCTCATCTAAAACATTAAAAATAAATAGGGACATCTTCATTAATAGGAACAAATAATAATTCACAATAAATTGAATCAAAAAATAAGTTGAAGATATCATAAAAGCTATACCAGTTAAAAATCCACTCAAATTGAATATAAGAAGACTAGATGAAAATCTCCCAAGTACTCCAAGCATTTATATTTCATAATAATCTCCTAATAATAGTATTTCCTAACCTCAAACTCTAGTAACTGATACCTCACAATAATTTATAGATTTTGATATATCCTTGCTATTTGAGTCTTTTAATCCTTCTAAGCTTGATAATTCAATGCCATTGCCTCTTGATCAAAGTTCTGAACTACCTAAATAATCTTATCCTAAAACCCCAATTGATACATTAGGAAAAGAGGAAGGTGAAATGGTATTGGAGAAATGTCAAGTTTTTCAAACTTCTCTCCCTTCTTGTGAGATTCAAAATGAATCTGATATTGCTCTTGTACAACAATCTCCCAGTACAAAATTTTGTTATTGGATAAATGAGATAGTAAAGAAAATAAATAAGATTATACATTTGTAAAATTTAATTTTAGCATCTTGACAACTGTTCATCCTCATGTGTTAATAATCTCAAAATAGTTTCTAGGATAATCTCATATCAGAAAAGAGACAGATATGTTGAAAAAGTAGTTCCTCCTATTGATAAAGATAAAGACCATGTTGAAGTCTCCTCTACCAAATCATGAAGGTACACTTGGGAAAATTTATAAGGGAAGAAGTGAAATAAAATTTTCAATATACATTTGGCATGTTGTTTGAGAACATAGATCAGGACAAAGTAACCAAATAACAACTTAAAGAAAAAGTGGAAAACTTACTTTTGTGGTTTAAAAACTAGTAAGGAAAATTCAATCCTCCCATTTAGTTTTTCATCAAATTTATGATACAGAGACATTAAATATTATGTAATAAGTTGGTCATATGGGTAAAGCAACAAAATAATGGTTAGTGAAAATTTTGCAACAAGGCATCACTACCATTCAGATAATGATGACTATGTGTTTAGAGATTCAATCAAAATATGATCAAGAAACCAAAGATGAAATCAAATTGGTAAATAAATGGAATGAATTTTACCCAAGTTAGAATGTTTTTCCTAAACTTATCTGGATGAGCTTATTCAGTAAAAATTTATCCAAAAAGAGGAAGTTATGTACCTCATTGAGTTCTTAAGAGCTACCAAATTTAGGGTCCGTATTATCAAAGAAAGTATCAATAAATTTAATGACTCTAAATCAATGGGAGGTGAATCTCTCCTTGAAATAATGGGAGGATTAGGAATATATAAAATTTAGACTCGTTGATGATAATGGTAAATTAGTTCCTAAGGAAACCATTATCGATCAATTTAAGAATAATATTGAGTAGATCCTAACTCCCAAGTCCACATTTAATTATGGGTTAATTAAAATGTTGATTAAGTGTTGGAATAATTTGGAGAATATCAACACAATGCTTAAAAGACTATAGGAAACATAACAGAATATGTCAAATTTATATTATGATGTAGAGATAGCATATACATATACAAATGAACCAGATGAAGACAAAGTGCTAGAGATCGTGAAGAAGTTTGATGAATTCCTAGAGAAGACGCTGCAACCCAAGAAAAAAGAGATTCAAATCCTCCTCAAAAAATATGATAAAGAATAGTTCCATATTGGATTTTGGTCTTTTCTCATAAGTTTGTATCTCTTGAATCATTCTTGAAATCTGTCATTGCATACTCTTATAAATAGTTAATTTGCACATTAAATGTTGTGAAATTGTCTAGTTATTTTTATAATTTTGAGTTTTGTAATTTACCAATGATTTTTTTCAAGACATGTAAATTTGTCATTGTACTTTTTCAATTCATGCAAAAACACCAACATGTTTTTACAAGTTGTAAAAAATGCTTAACATGGTTTTGTAAGTTTTAAGTTATGAAAATTAACTAATGTGCTTTTACAAGCCCCTAAAAATATATAAAAGGTGGTTGCGCACCATAAACACCCATTTCAACCTATAAATAGGATTTTTGAGCTCATTCAAAGGGATTTTTGAGAATTAAACTTTTCTAGAGATTATTGAAATAGGAGATTGTATTTTCAGATCAACAAATATCAATATAAATAGGATTTTGCAAACTTTGTGTTCATAATTTTTGATTGGATAACATAATTTTTGATTGGATAATTTTATAATCCATATTTATTGGAATCTTTATTTTTAAATATCATTGTAATTGTAATTAATTATTCAAGACAAATTAATTTCATTGTAGTGTTTTTATTTTGAACCTCCATTTTTTATTTTTAGAATAGTGAAATCTAGATGGAGTAAAAACAATACTTATATTCATTTTTGTAAGGAAATACAAAGTGATTGTCTTGTTTTGTTATTAGTTATAGGTAGTTATTTTTGTGTATGTTTTGTACTCTTATGGACACACATATGTCTGTCCTATCTATTGAATGAAATAGATCTCCATATGGAGAAACAACCAACCTTCACATTTTTAGTAAGTCTCTAAGTTTAGCTCACCAAATTTGTTACCTTTTCTCTTTTCTAAGTATATTTTTTCTCCATGTCACTCTTTGATATTCACTTTCTATCTCTTTTTTGTACATTATGGTTAAAATTACTACCCAATGAAACCCATTTTTGTTGTGAATATTTTCCTTTACTACATTCTTTTTAGTTTTTAATAAAGGTATCTCCACCTACTAATAGGAAAGGGACTTTGTCCCATGATTTTTAATTAGAAACATTCATTTTTCTTCTCAAAAAAAATTCATGTCAAAAGAAATCAACTTGTATTTGAATAATTTTGTCTTGTTGTAGATTGATCCTACACTCGACATGTCACTAATGTTGATAAGTAGCATAAGTATGACAAATTCAATCAAAAGGTGAAATTGATCATCATGTTTAGGGTATCGAATGAGGTGAAACCACACATTTGTGAAGCCAAAACGGCCAAGGAAGCTTGGGACAAGCTAAAAATAGTATACAAGGCCAAAAATTAGAGCACTATTTTGTATCTATAAAGTCAACTTCACTCTCTCAAATTGAGATATGGTGAAAAAATATAGGCCTTTCTTAAATGTGTTACAACACTAAGGGCATCATTCCAATCCTTGGGTGAAATAATATTATATGACTCTCATGTACCCATTATCTTGAGAGATTTTCAACCCTCATACAAAATTTTTGTGATCACTTTAACTATCATAGAACAAAAACCAAGTTTTTAAAAATTGGTAAATATTTTACAATAAGAAGAGTCCTTCAATACTCAAGAAGGAGATGAAAAACATGTACTCACTTGTCATTAATAGAAAGGCAAGAAACCGTTCAATTTTAAAAGCAATCACCAAATGAAAGTCAATGGTAGAATCCACAAGGGGATAAATCTCAAAAATAATGTCTCATTTATGGTTATAAGGGACATGAGTTAAAATATTATTAGTATAATACATTCCAAAATGGATCTTCTAGTGGCCAAAATACCACTACCCAACACTCCTCCCCATCAAGTCAAAGTAAACCATAGGGACATACAAAGGGAACATGGTGGAAGAAAACAAAGCAACATGGTAACATTATTAAACATGAAGATAACCATGAGGCATACTTTTATGGTTCTTATGGGTCTTAGAACTACATTAATACTACCATCATCATCATTGAGATGTTGAACTGAATGGTGTTCTAGATAATTCTACCACTATACTAAGGACTTATAATATGGCTCGAGAAAAGGTAAATTTATCCTTAATGAGTATAATTGTTGAATTTTTTGAGCCCTATATAGTTTAGGAATCCCTATAGTCAAAACATTGGAAAGATGCCATAGATGTAGAATATAATTCATTGATAAAAAACAAAACATGGCAGCTTATAGACCTTCCACCAGGGAAGAAACCAATCAGATGTAAATGGAGTTTCAAGTAAAAATACAAATCAAATGGAAGTCTCGATAATCATAAGGCAAGGTTGTAAATGGGTATGCTTATAAATAAGGCATTGACTATGAAGAGACTTTTTTTCCTGTATCTAAGATCAAAACTATCAGGATGGTTTTTTCTCTAGTTGTATAGTTTGGTTGGAAATCCCATCAAATGAATGTTAAAAGTGACTTAATTAATGGAGGCTTAAAGGAAGAAGTCTACAGTACTCAAATAGAATATTTTATCATACCAAGAAAAGAGGATAAAGTTTGTAGATTTGTCAAATCATTGTATGGTCTTAAACAAGCTCCTTGGGCATGATTTACCAAAATTGATGAACATCTCTTGAAGCATTGATTCAAAAGAGTCCATATTATCCCAATATTTACCTTAAATATCAAGTGGGGAAATGGTAATCATTATTGTATATGTCAATTATCTATTTATCACTAGTAATTTAGTAAAGATGATTTAGTAAACAAATAAAGATCTAAATTGATCATTTGACATGATATATCTTAGTTTTTTGCATTATTTTCTTGGTTTGGAAGTTTGGTATAAATAAAATCATATCTTTATATCTTATCTCAAATATGCCAAGACAACACTTGAGAAATTTCACATAATAGATTTCAAGCCAATTTCCAGACCTATAAAGACAAGACTTTAGTTGTCTCAAGTAGAGTCATCACCACAGGTAAATGCAAATCTATATTTATAGTTGATAGGGAGTCTCATTTACCTAACTTATACTAGGCTAGACATTAGCTCTGTTATAATTTATCTTTCACAGTTCATGTAAGAGCCCAAATTTTGCCACTAGAAAGCATCAAAATGAGTATTGAGATATATTAGAAGAAACATGTATTTTGTCTTAGAATACAAGAAGAATGATAATTGATTCTTGATAGGATATTTAAATTCAAATCATGCAGGAAATATTGATGACATAAAATCTAATTTAAGATTTGTATTCTTTTTGGGATATGGACCGATATCATTGGGGAGCAAGAAACAAACTTGTGTTCCAAGATCCTCCACAGAATTAGAATATCACATAGAAAGAGGCACTATTTGTGAGGTGATTTGGTTCAAACATATTCTTGAAGGATTTATAATACCATAAAATCATCCAACAATCCTTTATGTAAGCAATGAAGGAGTAGTGAATCTTGTTCATAATCTTATATTTCATGAATGCACCAAACACATTAATAGGCATATACATTTCATTCATGAACATATTCATAAACACAACATCCAACTCCAATATTTCCTAATAGATCAATAATGTGTAGATGTTTTCATTAAGGCACTTACATTGGAAAAATTCGAGGCATTTAGAGAATTTATCTCTTGTTCACTTGAGACAATGTTGAATTGGGGGGGGGGGGGGGGGGGGGAGAGGGGGGTGCGAGGGCGCGGGGGAGCGGGGGGCGAATGTTAGGATTAACCTAGGATTGATTGATTCACCATTTTTTAAATAAATGTAAATGAATAATTTATTATTATTATTCATTATACATAGGTTATATATTTAGTTTTTTAGATGAACTTTCTATATTATTCATTATAGGTATATTGTAACTCCTGCATCATATTTAGGAGGATTATTTTTTGTAACCTTTATTTATAGGGATAATAGGATAATGCCTTCCTTATTACATAGGGGGTATTTTTGGGCATATGACTTTGTAAAAACACATGTTTATATATATGTTTCAAGTCGAACAAGTAAAATATTATTTATCCATAAGAGAGAGTATGTTTGAATAATTCCCATTGGAGAAAACAATTTCTTTTGAAAACCTTAACATGGTTGGCTAAGCTTTATGCCACATAGGAGAGATAGACTTAGAAAAATGAAAAGGAGGCTAGATGACCCTTTGGAAAGCTAAGAAAAATTATGACTTATGGTCCCATGTGTAAGGGGGAACTAAGTCATCTGAATGTCATGAGGACCCACACAAAACTAGGAGGGCACATGATTAGTTCATGATGAGATGATGGTCTCTCAAATGAATAAAAAATGGTTGATAATAGATAATACCTAGGTTTAAATATTTAATTTATGGATAAGGATGTGAATCTAAAAGGAATTTAATGTTAATTTGTAAGTTTTGGAGATCTAAACTTTAAGTTTTCCTATATCCAATTTATGTGCATGTCATGTTTGTGTAGATACCCAAATCTAAATTTTACATGATAAAATAGTCTTTCATACTTGAAAAATATCATTTAGGGATCCATATTTTTGTTATTGACTTTCCCACTACCAAAAGGCTCACATTTTCAATCTCACTATGCTTAAATATTTATCTTATTCTCTGGCACTGATATTATGAATAACCAGATCACTTGTATCCCATAGTATGCTTAAAACTTTATATATATATATATATATATATATATATATATATATATATATATATATATATATATATATATATATATATATATATATATATATGTCACATTCATTTATAGAGCCTCAATAAATATTTATTCTCCAGGACACTAAAATTTAGAGATAGACAATAGCATTTACTATAACGTCCTAGTTCCAACATTAATGTCCTTATCTCAAAAACACTCAAATTTTCAAATATTTCAATATGTATGGGTCAACTTACTTATCTTAATTTAACCCTCTATGAGATTATTTTCAAAATGTGTTTTATAGATACAAATCAAATACCATTCATTATCATCAATTACTTTTAAAGCACACATATAACACTTACCAAGCAAAGGCACTTCTCAAGCTTACAAAACTACCCTATTCTTACCTATTTCATTATTAATCATAAGAGTAGTATTATTATAAGTCTAAAGAATTCAAATATCATCCCATGTGCAATATTTGTAAAGTTTCAAGTTATATCACTATATGTACTCACATATAGCATATTACACCATTATGCACACACAAGCTTACACATAGGGGAGAACTACATGTGTTTGAGGACCTATTTAGGGTATTGGATATATAGGAAATGCTCACTAACTAAGGGGTCTTTGAGGCAAACTTAATTTCACTTGAGCTCACTAACCCCTATTTTTTAAGGTGGTATGCCCTAATTAGAGGATTTAAGGTTTTGAGAAAAACATTGATATAGATAACCTATGCACATGATCCAAATAGAAATTTTGAAAGGTAAAATTGAACCCTAATATATATAGGTGGAATTTCTAGAAGATTCAATCTATTTTAATAGACACTAGTGATAGAATTAGGACACTAGCATCAATGCTAGTGTCCATAGGGTGATGCAAGTGTCTAAACTGGCTTAAAGCAAATATTCAAAATCTAAAAATGGGATCTAGATATTTTTATAATCCACTCCTAAACTAGAACTACTCAAACATACCTATGAATTATTGTATAATCTAAGTAAAATTTCTCCTTCTCAAAGATATTATAAAAACATTGAATGTTGTAATTTCTATATTTAGCAAATTCTTAGATTCAATATATCTTATCAGAATATCAATAGAGTATAAATTAATTTAATTTGCCTAATTTTTAGAGTATCTTAGCCATTTTTTATTAGGCTACTCTTTCCTATAATCCTTATGTCCAAAAAGGGTTAAACATTTGGTGAACCTAACCTCTAAGTCTTCCTATGCACTCCTAGCTAGGCCTAGGGTGTTTTTATGATTTTTTGATTTTTGATTATTATTATGTTTTTAAATCATATTTTTGTAGGTCCAAAGTATTTAATTATGTTTAAAAATGAATACAACTAGTAATCATTCATATAAAAATACGTAATTCTAGTCATTGCTTATTGTATTTCATAAATTTCTACATTGATCAAAACCATAATCCAATAGATTAAAACATGATAAAACTAAAGTAAGTGTATTTATGCATATCCCTTATTGTCATAATGTTTACCATGAGCTACTACATGTTACTAATAAGTGTTAAATAGAGTGAATGAAACAACTATCATTTGTATATAATATTTAAAACAACTTCAATAAGGTCATTGTTAACATTTCACTCTTCAGTTTATTACATAAGTCTTATCGATGAAAATATATTCTCTTGGAAGCATTGTAGATGAAAATATTTCCAACCAATTTAGAGCCACAATGTGGGGCCTCTATTATAAAAAAATTCAAATGGGTAGAACATAATATTTCCTTTTAAAATTAAGATTTGCCTACCCAACATATTATTTATTATTGTTTGCCCTTATATATTCAAGTACTTGTTCACAATAATATATTTAAAAAGTTACTTGTGGACAATGGTTCAAGACTTTATATTTGCAATATATCTTTCCTTTATTTACTTAGCATTGATGTCAAATATTTAGAATCCGTCAATATGAATATCAAGGGATTTGACAATATTTCATGAAATATCTTAGGAAAAATAACATTACACATCATTATGGGAACTTGTTCCTTACCTACTTTATGTCAATATGTGCCAAATGACTTAAATTAGAACACAATTTTGGGATGCCCTTAGATACATGAGATGTAAGTAGTTCCATATACTTTTCACACATGTTTAAAATCCATCCATCAAGGGTTCATTTATACATGTCCAATGGATATAGATCCCTTCAAACATTATGTGATGATCCAACCAACAAATGATTACACGTGAAAATCACACTATTCTAATTTTGGCTCTATATATTTTTATAAAAATTGCATACAAAGGTCAAGGATTAGGTAAAAATGAGCAAGGTATAACCTAGAATCTTTGCATATTAAATAATAAAAATCATCAAGGCTTGGAGTTTTCAAAAAAATAATAATAAATATTAGGTTGTGGAGCTAAAAGCTTCACTAATGCAGACATGGAGGAGGTTGTAGAAGGGTTGCTGAGTGTCACAGACACCGGCGTCAGTCAGGCCAACTGACATCGGCAAGACAAGGCAGGATAGCAACCGACGTCGGTCAGAGATCGACCGGCGTCAGTGACCCCCAGGCAGACAGGGACCGATGTCAGTCGCCTGTGTGGTTCGACTGTGAGTATATTACGGTCAGTTGGTTGATGAACCAAGTGTTTGCATGTTTAGGGCTAATTTTAGACTGAGAGCTGCGGATCTAATTATTGTAATTAGGTGTCTAATTATTGTTTGGATGAGATCTATATATTAGACTCATGGTTGTATTGTAAACTTGTGCTAGAGAGTAAGAGAGCATTATTATAAGCTCTTTCTGTGTGTGAGGTGAGCAATGGTGTGTTCCTCCTAGTGCCACAGTACCAAGGTGGGTGCTGGATTAGAGAATCAATAGGGTTCTTCAGGAGTGTATGATCTTGGTCATTAGGTGAGCATGGATACGATAAGAGATCTACATGGTAAGTAAGATCATTGATATGCAAGTGTATGTGTGTGCAAGGTCAAGGTTCACAGGTGTGCAGAACTAGTTGATTTGTAGGTGTGCAAAGTTAGAGACGATAGCAACACAACAGGGAGCAGTATCAGGAGAGATCTACTTGGAGTACAGGTGTGTACTCAGAGCATAGAGGAAGGCAAGGAAGATCCTTCCATAAGTAAGGTCTATTGAGGTGCAGGTTGTTGCAGGTTCAAGGGAGATCTACTTGGAGTACGTTTGAGTACTTGTGGAGTGCGTGGAGCACTTGTGGTGTGTGTGGAGCACAGGTATAAGGTGAACACCAACTCAGTGTTTGAGTTGGGTGTTGGGACCTAGGAGAGAGAGCTTTGAGGAGAGAATTACTGTTCACTTGAGGTGTGGGAAGCCTCTAAAGAGGTGGTGGAGAAGAAGTGGCATCTTCTTTATTGTATTCTTTTCTGCAAGAGTTTTAATACAAGTTGTGTATTGTCTCTCATATCTTGTGTTATTTCTGGATTCTAGTTACTTGTTGATTTTGGTTAATTCCGCATATTAAGTTGCTTGTATTTGGTAATCAATTGTGTCCTTCTGGTGTTTCATATTCCCAACAATAAACAGAGAAATCATATCCACCCATGTTTTTTAAAATCTACTTCTAAATTCATGCATGTACCTAATAATACTTTTGATCAGTAAATTTTCAACCCTAATTTGATTGATGAGATTATTTCACTAAAAATTTAAACATTGGATGATTTCTCCAATGATGATTCATTGCTAGAGTACTTATGAGAATATGAGGATCTTCATTCCTTCTATCAAAAGAATAGGTTTCCTCATACCACCTATACTCATGTATAATTAATTAATAATGATGATCAAAATATTCCACATGATGCACTTAACACCATTTTTATTGCACCATTTACTACAAAAAGATCAACCTTGGTTAATGAATAAATAATAAAATACAATTATGGAATAGATTAAGATTTTTGACCAATATTATTAGTTGTAATGATGCAATAGGATGAATTCAAAACTCATTGATAGGTTCTACATGATTACCCTGAGTTATTTACTTTATCTTATTTTGGCATGCCTAGAATTAGCCCATCTATGGTAATGTACAACTAACTACTATATCCAGATGTGAAGCTCGTTAAACAAAAGATCTACAAGATACATCCCAAAGTATCCCTAATTTTAAAAGGTGATATTCAAATACTTCTATATGTAGGCTTCATTAGAGTAATTTCACATTCTAATTAGGTTTATGATATAATGCATGTCACCAAACATAATGGTGACATTCGATGTTTCACAAATTTTAATGATCTAAATAAAGATTCTCCAAAAGATTATTATCCACTACCTAATATAGACATGATAATTGATTCTACTACTAGGTATGAGATATTTTCATTAATGGATAATTTTGGTTTTTATAATCAAATAAAGCTTAACCCCACTAATCATAAAAAGATGACATTCACCACAATAGGGGAACATTTTATATTTTAATGCTTTTTAGACTTAAGAATGTTAGAGCTACATATCAAAGGGTAATGACACACATTTTTATGATTTCATTAGCAATACTATTGAATATTATGGTGATGATTTATTATCAAAATCCAAGTATCGACAAGATCATGATATAATTTAAGATAGATATTTGAATTTTTGAGAAAGTTTATTGTGCAATTAAATCAAAAAATGTTTATTTTTGGGTGTCTTATGGAAAAAAATTGGGTTATATTATTTCCAAAATGTGGTAATGAGGTTGATACAAAAAAGTAAAGGCCATTTTTGAGTACCACAACCAATTAACTTAAAGCAATTTTGATGTTTATAGGACTGAATTCAATAACTTTTTTGTTTTATTGCTCAACTGGCTAATGAAACCATACCTTTCAGGCATCTACTAGAAAAAAGATAACAAAAATTTCTTATGAAGACACATGCCATAAAATTTTCAATTTAATCAAAGAATATTTATCAAATCCAATGGTACTTATGCCATCAATACTAGACAAACTATTTGTTCTTTACATTTCAACAACTCAAGAGGCCTTAGGGTCACTATTATCACAATATGATTATGATCATATGGAATGAGTAATTTACTAATTACTATATTACTCATCAATTGGTTGGTTATAATTCAAGTATATTACAATGGAAAAACTATGTGGCATTAGTATTTGCTACATAAAAATTACAACACAACATGCTTAATAATGAGATTCATGTTATATTCAAAGAAGACCCATTAAAATTTCTCATGAATAAAATACATCTAGCAGGAGTAATAACTAAATGGGTGATGCAACTCATGGAGTTTGATATTAAATTTTTATTTTAAAAATCATAGTCCATGTTATTTTTGATCAACTAGTCATAGCTCCATAATCAAATAATTTTATGATAACTGAGGCTTTTCATGATGAAGTAGTGGCCTATCATAAATCACATAATACTTGGACTATGTTTTTCAATAGATCCAAATGTATGATAGGTGCTAGTGTAGCTATTATTTTCCTTACTCCTGAAGGAGAATATATGTTATTTTCTTATCAACTGCATTTTTTGTACACTAATAAAATAGCTGAATATGAAGCCTTGATCATTAGTTTGTATATAGCACAAAAAATCCATATCAAACATATTAAGGTTTATGGTGACTCTTAGTTGGTTGTTAATTAGGTAATCAAAAGAAAGAATAACATTTGATTCAATATAAATAAATTGTAGATAGATTGAAAGAAACATTCAACACATTTGATTTTGAAAGTATCCCACGTAAGGATAATCATCATGATAATGCAATGGCCAGTGTGGCATCATTAATGCACCTAGATATTAATGATGATTAGATAAATTTTATGATATGATAGTTAGATCAACCTTCAATCATGCCAAATAAAATGGGTGCTCAAGCATCTCTTGAAATCACACAAAGTGTGGCTAATATAGAATGGTAAAATAATATATTTAATTTCCTATACTAGGATTTTATACCAAATCATTTTACTTGAAATGATAAGTGTAAAATTTAGTGAGAGCCACTCAATTATTTAATTATTATGGATGCTTTGTTTAAAATAGGTTTCGATGGAAATTTAATTCAAAGTCTTAATAAATATGAGGCAAGAATATTTATTTTAGAGATGCACGATAGTGAGTTTGGGGGGCACTTCAGTGGAAAAGCAATGTCCCATAAGTTATAATGGCAGGTTTATTATTGGCCCATGATGGATCAAGAACATGTTAAATATGCTAAATTATGTGTCCAATGTCATAAATACAATAATTTAAATCATGTTCCATCTCATGATTTATAGATGATTGTCTCACCATGGCCATTCTCCCTTTGGAGATTTGATTTAATTAGAAAAACAAATCTAGTATCAACAAGATGCTATAAATTAACAATATGGAGGTGTAGGGAGATTATGGATCTCAAAAAGAAAGTGGAAACTATGGAAGATACCCTGAAAGCTGTATGGAACAAAATCAACAATATGGAAAATCAGATAAGAGAGATCCCAGTCAAGCTCAAAGCCTATGAGAATAACCTCTGGGAACTCATTAAGGACAACAGAACGAAAATGAAGGAAGTTACGTCCAATATTTGTGATGCTGCTATCAATATTGGAAAAAGAGCCAATGAGGAGACCAAAGCCTTGGAGGGACCTAGCAAAAGGACGAGACAAAGTTCAAGAAAGAAGGTTACACAAAAAGGAGCCATGTTGGCGGCAACCACTACCCAGGATACTGTTATGAAAGGAAAAGAAACTATGAAAATGATATTGGAACTGGATGAATAATCTAGTTCTTCTTGTTGGTTATGAAACTGGTCTTGTTCTTTGTTTTCTTTTTGTAATCCTATGCCTTTGGTGTAGCCAGATCTCTGTTAAATCTGGGTTTTGACCGGTAGTCTTTTTGGTGGTTTCAGGTCCATTAAAAACCTATTTTTGCTACTTCCTTGTTGTAGTTTTTAGGCTTTGCCTGTGGTTTTGGATGCTCTTTCTTTCTTTCCTTGTACTAGGGTTTCGGGGCCCCTTCAAAACCTGCTTTTACCTTAATCTAAAACAAGATGCTATAAATTCATAATTATAGCTACCAAATAGGTAAAGAGAATTGCCCTTGATTTTATCATTGGAGATGACATATGTATATTCCTAATGACCAAAATTATTTCCAAGTTTATTTTACCTTAAATTATTATTAAAAATAATGGTCATCATTTAAGAACAAAATGGTGAAGCATTTTTACAACAAATACAAAATCAAGCATACCTTATTTACAACATACTACATGTAGGGTAATGGTAAAACAAAAGTGACAAACAAGACTATTTTCAATATATTTGGAAAAATATTTGGAAGATATAGTATAGATTAGCATCAATAGATGGTCTACACCTTATGGGCATACCACACTAGTTTATATACTCCTACTCAAACCATACCTTTTTCCTTGGTTTATGGTATAGAGGAACTTCTACCAATTGATCTTGAAATCCCATATTTTTATGTTTCTCTAAAGGATATTATTAAGTACAATGAGTGTTGTGAAAATCAATTACATCAGTTGGAATAATTAAGTGAAAAATCCACACAGGCTACTGAGAATATACAGGTTTATCAGGATCAAGTTAAGCAAGCATACAACAAAAAGGTTTAGCCACGTGAGTTTAATTTTTTTGAGATGGTAATAAAATAATATAAAAATAATACCAATGCATAAAAAGACAAAAAAATGGAAAGTCAAACCAAATTGGTTTGGCCCATTCGAAGTTACAAAAAATTTGGGAAAAGGTGTGTACCACTTAGATACACTTTAAGGCAATCCCCTCAAGTGCCCAATTAATATTATCCATTTGCGTAAATATTACACAAAAAATTCAAAAAAATCAAAAATTAAAAAAAAAAAAATCAAATAATCAAGAAAAAACTAAAACATTCAAATAAATCAAAAATACAAAAAATGTTTAGCATTTCACGTGTTTACTAGTTTTTGCATATGTTATTTAATTTATGCTATTAAATATCATATCACTTTTATACACACATACATTTCATACTACATGAGTGTGATATAGGCATACACTATATCCATGGTAGAAGCACATGTAAACATTGGACCTTTCCTCTTACCGTGTGACACACTACATTGGGAGCATCTTGACTCTATTGATGATAATTAATACAATTTATATTTTTTTATGATCATTTTATATTATAATTTTGAGCTTATATACTAACACTTACACATTCCTATACTCATTCTACTATCTTACACAGTGTATTTTATATGTTATTTTATAGGGCATTTTGTTAACACATGTATGTAGAAACTAGTACCACATGTTTATGTTAGTTGCTTATATTTTATATTATCACATGGCTTACTTAAGATCATTCCTTTTTTTCTTCATTATATTTATTGTGTAATATTTGAACATGTTAGTTATTTGTTGGCCCCAATTCCCTAAGTGTTGATTATTGTTTTGGTATGTAAACATTTGAACATGTCCTCCCCTTTGAGTGTGTGAATTTGAACATTCCCCTTGTCTGTTATCTCCTTAGACCCCTCTTTCTTTGACATTGAGTGATTTTATGTGTGTTTGATTATTTACTAAGTTTTTTACTTATAAACATTTCCATGATCTATATCATGCATCTTAGGGCTTTTTGTGATTGGATAATGTGAGGTTCATTGATACATATACTTAGACATGATACCACTATATGATTTTCTACAACATGATTGATACAGATATGACATTGTTATTTTATCCTTCTGTGATAAGGTGACCATAAAATTTCATTCCCGTAACCTCAAAAAGCGGGGTTTATCAGTGGGGGCATGTAATATAGACATGAGTCCACATACATATAGTTGGTAGAATTTGATACAATTTAGATGATTCATATATATACTTGTGATAAAATATTATACATTTAGAATAGATTTGGGACAAAGTTTTTTAGATTTATGACACATATTACACTAGTTACAAAGCAAAGGTACATTATGATAGATACTTCAGTTTGAGATGCATTATAAGTGTATATGCCATGCAAATGCACTAAATTATAGATACATTATTCAAATCATACTTAAACATTGATTAAACTTTTATCTATTGTAAAAGTTTCATCCCTTGATTAGTGATTCCAGATTATACACCCTCGATGGCCTTGGAACTACTTCTATTTTATGGGTTGATATGGTTACATCATTTGATTTGGGTGAGATTGGCAAGATTATGTTTACATTTGCTTCATGCAATTGAGATTTGATGATTTAAATGATCTTGGCACAACTCATCTTTACACTGGATTGGGGGCATGATCACCCTCCAATTCTCATATTCACATCTTCAAGGTTCAGTTGTGAACCTCTTTCTAACACTTCATCTAGGAAGTATCATTATCAAAGTAAAATATCAAGGGACAACATGGTTACATCAACATACTGGTGTACTCCATCCTTTCTCTCTTTTATTTAAATAATTCTAATTATTTATTTTTATATTATATGTAATAATTACACCTATAACATGCTCTTGGTTATAAGTTATACACATATAACAAATTCAAACATATCTCAAGTTACATCAAGGTGTGTTGTACACACCAAGGTACATATTTATTTCCTTTAAACTAGAATTTCATCCTTAATCATTATTATATTAAAGGGGGAGGGGATGGGGAGGGAAAATTTATATACTTAAATATGAATTTTACATGATAAACTAGTCTTTCACACTTGAAATATATCACACAAGGTTCCATCTTTTAGTTATTGACTTTCCTATTGTCAAACGACTGGTGTTTATCATTTCACTATGCCTAAATGTTTATCTTATAGTCAAACCCTAATATTATTATTTAAAAATAACCTATATCCCAAATAATATTTCTCATTCACTATTAGTTATAAATCTTAAGCAATTATCTATTATCTAAGACACTAACATTTAAAGCTAGACACTAGCATCAATGCTAATGTCGTAGTTCCAACGCTAGTGTATGTACCCCACAAGCACTCAAATTTGAAAACCTTTTGATACCTATGAGTTGGAATATATTTTTTAAACCCTCCATAATATTATTTTCAAAAGGTGTTGTATAAATTCAATTCAAACACCATTCATTATCATTAAGTACTTTTCAAGCACACATCTAACACTTACCAATAAAATACACCTCTTGAGATTTAAAAACTACCTTGTTCTTCCCTATTTAGATATCAGCCATAGGAGACATCCTATTATAAGTATAAAACATTTAAATATCAACCAATTAGTAGTATTTGTCAACTTGAAAGTTAGATCACTACGTGAACTCACATATAGCATATTACACCATTGTGTGCACACAAGCCCACACATAGAGGAGAACTAGATATATTTGAGGCCTTCTTCAAAGTATTAGATATGTAGTAAAATATCATTGACATAGGGGAGTTTTATGTCAAATATAATTCACTTTAGCTTAGCAAACCCTATTTTATAAAGTGGCATACCCTAACTGGGGGATCTAAGGTTTTGAGAAAAATATTGATAGCAAAAAACTATGGATGCAATCTAAATAGAGAGTCTAAAAAGTGATGGTGAACCCTAATAGGTGAAAGTATAATTAACATAAAATATTTAATATTCCATACTAATAACTAGTGGTAGAATTAGGACACTAGCATTGATGTTAGTTTCCACAGGGTGACACAAGTGTCCAGACTGGAAAAAATCAAATATTCAAAATTTGATGATGAGGTCCAGGTCTTCAAACAATCCACTCCTAAATAGACACTACTTATACCTTAATATGCATCATTTTATAAGATAAGTAAAATTTATCCGTAGAATTACTATTATTATAACATTGAATGTTGTACTTTCTATATTTAGCATATTCTTAGATTCAATATATCTTATCAAAATATTAGTAGAATCTAAATTCATTTAATTGGCCTACTTTTTATATTAGTTTAGCCATTATTTGATTAGGATACTCTTTCATTTAATTCTTATTTCACAAAAGGGTTAAATATTTTGTTAAGTGAATTTTTTAAACCCAACTTAATATTAGATACTTAGTGAGAGAAATTATGGTGGATTATTGGATTCCATACACTAATAATTTTTAAAAGTGATTATGACAATGAGTGCACCAATAGGAGGGGATGGTATGTAAGTTCCATTGGTCAGTGGGAACATTTATATAGGAAACACAACAACTACCATGCTAGGGAACATAAGAAAAATAGTTGGTTGAAGTGGAAGTAATACTATTGAAAGTAGTGTGTAGGCACAATAACCTACACATTAGCTAACTATCTAATATAAGATGTTGATGAAGCTACCAAAGTAACATGGGACTAAATATGTTGAGGATCACATATAAAAGTATGAAATCACATGAAGATAAAATCAAGCCAATTTACAATGATGTTGATGGATCATGCACATATGTGGAATAATAAGTTTGACCTAGATCAAACTATGGTGGATTTCAACCAGCTCAAGAATGCATTCTTGGGGGAGTTCCACATCCCATATTTTGAGCAACAAAGGATTTATAAACTAAAGGAGATCAAGAAAAATTATATTGAAAGTGCATGTCTACATGATGCACATTTTAATAAAATGATTTATACACTATCTTATGATATTTATTATCTACAACATGTGCAATGGATTATAGTAGGATTGTTTCAAACATTTCAAAGATAACTAGCCATTAAGTATTTTTTGATGCATGGGAAGCATTGGATGACATGATTCATATGGATTTTGTAGGGGAATTATACTAGACTGAGTCCCTTATTGAAGTCTCAAAGATAAAATATGGATATATATATTTAGAAATTATCTACAAATAACACAAAGAAGTCACATAAATGACTATGGTGGGTAGATTGTGAGATTTAAGGCCATATCAAGAATAATTACATGTGTAGGATGGTGTAAGTTGTTACTTCTTGTTGTGAAGTATGTCATGAGGGACACAAAATTATAAAATGCATATTGATTCAAAAATTTAAGCAAGTCAAAGTAATGTGATGTAATATATGTGACATGTATACTCATGATGCAATAAATTACCAAATCATTAACGAGATAAAGAGGGTTTGAAATTTTTAGAAAAAAACTTATATACTGAATTAAAAACAACAAAAAATAGGTCATTGCTTCTCTATCCCCCTTCTTTTTTATTTCTCTTTTCTTGGATTAGATATATGATATCTTTAATTATAATTGGTTTGCAATTCTAGGTTCCTTCCTTACCAATCTATGTATCTAGTTTTGTTCAATGTTTTTGAGATAGTTATGCTCATATAGATTTTGGCTATTAAGGTAGATTGGTCTCCTTACAAGTGGAGGTTTTCTCCCCCTTCTAACTTCTAATTGGTATTTTTAAAGATAAAATTTGGATAGGGCACCAAAGGGGTGGGAGGTGTGGCATGGGCAAGGGGGGGAGTGTGGGGGGTATCGTAGGGATAAACTATCCCATTTTTTTGGTTTGTGTTTCATGAGGGGTTATTACTAGGTTTTAGTATATGTATTCTAAGAGTTATGCTTTTGGTATTTTTTATTTTTTGGGTTATATTTTTAATACATTTTAGTTTATGATTTTTGGACATAAGTAGGGAGAAGTTTATGTTTTGAGATTAGTTTTTTCATAATGTAAAAATAAATAGTATTCTTCTAGAATCAACTGATTAATAAAGTTATTTTTTGACATTTCAAATGTCACAACTAGATATATCTTCAGGGAATAGAAGATTGAATCCAATGCTTGAATATTAAGAAGATACATCAAGATCCTAAATAGTACTTTTGATACAAATAAAAACTTAAAAGGTGGGGGTTAAGTCAACCAACATTAAAAAGAAGAAGAAGATATATATAAAATAAAATAAACTAATAGAAAAATAAAATAAAATATATTTAAATTAAATTAAATTAAATCAAAAGTTTTAATTTAAAATATAAAAATTTGATAAAATAAAATAAAAATAAATTAAAATGTAATAATAATTAGTATAAAATATGAAAATATAAAAAACATAAAATTAATTGAAATTAAATTAAATAATAATAAATAAAAATAAAAAAAATCACAAAATATAAGTATTATATATATATATATATATATATATATATATATATATATATATATATATATATATATATATATATATTAATGATTACCAAATAAATTAGTATAAAAATATTAAAAGGGAGAGATAAATAAATAAATAATAATAATAAATTAATTAGTTAATTATTTCAAATAATATTAATAATAAATAAATAGATAATAATATAATAATAATGAAGAGAATGAAAAATCAACCTCAGGGCATGCATGTGGCAAACTAAAGTCAGGGGTGGTAAAAAGGAATGGGCTAACATAAATAATTACGATGGAGTAAGCTTGTAGATTAGAGGTTTCCAAGAATGACTAAATTTGAATCGATCATCTCTATTAAGGTTATGAGGCATTGCTTCTCTGATCCTTCTATCTTTCCAATGACCCTCCAAGGCTAATATTTTGGGATCATCCAAATGCATGGAGTATTTTGTTTTTTATTTATGTTATTATGATGTTTATTTCTTATTATTTCATCGATGTAGGTCTTGATCATGTTCCTTGAACCTTGTTTGAAAGGATCTACTAGTCTCACTAATATAGGTAATATTGTAAGAGAATTTTATCTCATAAATCCATTTATTAAGACCAGATTCTTGTGGATCCTTCACGCATATGAGGGAACTCCTAATGGTTTTGATAGGTTTGAACTAAGTTTTCATGTCATTTATTCTAAGATTTCTTGCTAATTTCTCTGAGTTACCTTAAAAATATGGTAGGTAAGCTTTCTTCCATTTTGATAGTGTTTTGGTACTAAGGTGATGTTGGCATATTTTGACTTTGTTTAAAGTTTTTTTGATATGCCATTATTGATACCCATTTTTTAGAGCCTTTTGTAAGTGTCTCTCTTCATTTATTAAGTGTTCAAGGTCAAATATTTTGAGGGATCTTGTGTATAAAGTCTTCATAACTCCATTTTTTGAGATTGGTGATGATGGGAATTGACTTTGATAAAGACATTTTTATATTTTTTTATTTCTATAGACTTATTTAGATAAGGTACCATCATCTCTTTTTGTGATAAGGATGTGAAGGAACAAAATATGATGATTATCCTCTACCTATAGTATGAACTTAACATGATTATATAAGGAGTTTAAGTGACTCATGAATTCCATAAAAGTGTTTACACCATGAGACAATTTTATATTTGTATCATCTACAAATAAATACCACCAATTAGTTTTAAAGGTGAGGAATCAATATAAATTTTATCAAAAATTTCCATGAATAGATTAGCAATAATAGAGGAGAGAGGAGATCTCATCGCTACACCTTCTATTTGTTTATAAATATCACCTTGAAATTCGAAATAGGTAAATATGAGGTAAATTTTTACTAAGCATGCAATTTTATCATTCATTATTTCTCTAACAAATTATAAGGCCTCATCTAATGATATTTTTTTAAAAATAGATGTGAAATCAAAGATAACTAGAAATTCATTATCATTTAGTTTGGCATTGGCCACAATATTGAAAAAAATCATTAGAATATTACATGCAGGGAATGTTTCCCACTAATTGTTTTAATTTCCTTGATTATAAACTACAAGTTCATAAGTTAGAGAATAAATAGTGTCCATAATAAGCTAGATGGGATTGCCAAGTTTTTAAATTTTGGGTAGGCCATAAATTTGAGGCGTGATAAGGTCTTTTAGAACTAGCTTTCTTTTCAAATCATTATATGAGGAGGAAATTTTGATCAAATTTATAACATCTTTAGTTACCTTTTTTAGGGGGTGTTTTTTTTATAATCCTATAGCTACCATTGTTATTAATATGGTCTCTCATTTTACTAAAGAGTTCATAGCCATAACTATTATTGCATTTCCTTTGTTGGATTCTAAGACGATGACGTATTTTTTATCATTGAAATACTTAAGCACATTTTTTTCTTATTTTATGATGTTTCTCTTAGGTGGTTTAGCTTCATAAAGAGTAAAATAATAATCTTACGTGATTTATTCAATAACATGTAAAGGTAAGATCTCAATTGCATTCTACATACTGGCCATAAAATTCTCATATAAAATGTTGGGATGAGTTATGGAGAACCCTAATCATTTTCTTAATAAATTAAGGTGGGGGGATCTAATGTGATTGAATATTAGTTGATAACATTATATTGGCTATTCCATCCAAACTCGTTAAGTCCAATTCCTTAATTTACCAAGTTGGGTTCTATAGTAAAAAAGTCATTGTTTTCAATGTGATTGTCAGAGGTAATCGCCCTCTTTGGTATATGTTCATTTGAAATTAAATTAATTATTAACATAACTATATTTAAGATGAACATTCAAATTCTAATTTCCAATATTTAAATTTCTAATATTTAGGAGTTGATCTAAAGATTGATGTGGATGGAGAACGACACTAGAATAAGCTATTGGATAATGTGTTATTTGTAATGGCACTTCTAGACTTATATTATTTGCATAAATTAATAAATTTGTTTTTTTAAATCATTTTTTCCTTTTGATTTATGTTCTCCATCATCATGGCTAAGAACAATTCTATTTCCTACCATATATTATTTTTTAAGGTTTTATCCAACTTAAGGTGGACCACACATAGTTCGTTCATAATAGAATATAAATCAAATCTCCATTTCTTGATAATCTCTTTAAGAAGAATAAAGATAGTTTTACAAAAAAAGATGGTCATTCCTCTGAGATTTAAAGTGATGGATAATGGTAACAAAAGAAGAGAGACTTTTTTTATAATGGAATCATTTTAGGAACATTAGGTCTTTGCTCGTTTTAACCATTTTTAACCTTAATCTTTTAAAGAGCCTAAAACACTCATACATGACCCCTCCATGTTTTAATTTTTATTTTGACATTAGTTTTTTATAATGTAATAATAAATAGTGTTATTTAAGAATCAACTACATAATAAATTAATTTTTTGGCATTTTGAATCTCACTATTGTATCTATCTTCAATGAGAAGTTTGGTTTTAGTTATCAATAAATTTAGATTGGGTAAAGGGTCAATGTTTTAGAGTGGTGGAAACATTAGTTTTTGGAATGTAGTCCTTTAATACATTTACATGCAGCATTAAAAAAATCCTCATATTTTGGCTCTAAGACAAAAACTATAGTTAATATTCTTTCCTTGGTTGCAAAATAGATCAAGTTTTGTTTACATATATGTGGGGGGATCCCAAAGTTTTTAATTCCACGAATACTTATGCATTATCTCCTTTTCATATTGTATTTTTTATGTTTTTTTTTTAAATTTTTTACACAAATTTCTAGATGGTTATATAGTTGGGATATTTTGTTAAATTTTAGTGGGAATTACACTTTCTTTAGATGTTGTGTATCAACCTTTCTTGCTATGGATATTTTCCGTCGCTTCATGTCATTTTGTGATGCTCTGGGTAAACCAATTTTTTTAGCTTTTGTAGTTACTGAACATTATTTTACTCCTCTTCTCTAACTTTCTTAACTAATTTTTCACTTTGGGGAAAGTAACAATGATTTAACTTTTATTGGTGATGTTATATGGTTATTTTTCAAAACAAATGGTATGGGCTTATTACAATAGTTATTTAATGCCATGGAGGATATGTTTACTACAACTCTTTAGAACTAATTGAATTTCTTCTGCATTTATACGCTTATTTTATGAATTATTCCTCTTCATGATACTTTCTTCTTTGATAGCCTTATGGTTGTTTTAGTAACTTTGGTGTATAATTTTTAAATTTTATGAATGAAATGGGCGAGGGAACCCATAACCCTCTTTTATCAATCAAAAAATAAATAAAACCAAAATGGGTAAGGGGTTACGGTGGAAATAATTATGAAAGGAGAGGAATTAGAAGAGGGGTAAATAGGTTTGAAAGAACTTGTTTTAAGTATGGAACACCATATTATTATCAAAGGGAGCACATGAAGTTCCCTAATTTTTATCACTATAGTCAAGGGAATAGGCTAGAATATTTATTATATATTTGGTATAATATCCTTTAGAAGGGCATGGAAATAAAAGGTGCAAAAAAGATCCATGTTGCACAAAGTGGGAATAGAAAACTAAAGGAAGATGTGTAGAAGGGAGGCATGTGTCCAAAGGTAAATATAACCACTAGATAATAAGTGGACACCCAAGAAATGAAGATGTTAGTTCTAAAACAAGAGTTGATGTGTAAGTAAGGAGTAGTGTTTATGGACCACTCAGAAGCATCGATGGATAAGAAGCTACTAGTTGATGAAAAATATATTTTATAGATTCTTAAAGAAGAGATACATACAAAAAAGGAGATACATGTGAAGATAAAGGATATTCATAAAAAAAATTAATAAAAATGAAATGGAAAAAATCATAGAAATTATGTCCATGTTAAAGAAACAAGTGATCTTTCCATTATTGAAGGTTTGGCTCAGGACTAGTATAAGGTATTCACATGTGCAAGTTCATAGAAGGATGGAGGAAGTTAATGTTTCTTAGAATGTATATTCTGACCAAGAGTTAATAATTGATCCTTATGTAAATAATTGGAAGTTTTGAAACATCTTGATTTATGTGGGCATCAAAGTAAACATTATGACGTAATATGTGTGAAAAATATGGGTATCCCTAGGCCATAGCCTTCGATTATTTCATATTTAAGGTGGATAACTCAAGTTTAATAAGGAATGTTGAGTTAACCATAATGGGAGCATAATTTAAGGTTAAATTCAAGTTTATTATTTTGATAAAGATAGATTGAAACCTAAATTTATCATGAATGTTATGGTTTTATGAGAACAATAAAAATATGAACTTCAAACAACACTATATGATTTTTTTAAACAAAGTGTGGAGGGTGGTAATCCCTTTAGATAGAAATCACAAGCCATCATATATAAATAGCATGCATTTTTAAGAAGATATAAATCACATCTATAATGTTACTTCCCAATGTAAATATTACTTGAACATAAGGGATGATGGGGTACTAAGAAGAGTGACACATCAATCTCAGATACAACTAGTAAAGTGTGCTCAAGTTGAGTGTGGGAGGACTATGAAGTGACTAGAAGAACATGCACACATGTGAAGTATTAGATTGTAATCCCTATTAAGAGTGGATTGTTCAGGTGTAGACCCAAGAAGTATAAATATTTTATAATTATAAAATTGACAAAGAAGTGGGTTTAAAAGGTTACTTAGATGCCTAATAGGGTGCTAAGACTAAGAAAAATAAGGTTGGGGAAGTTACCCTAATATGATGGAATGGCCTATACAAGTGTATATGCATTAGATATGGAAGAATCTTTTCCAAAGGAGGTAGATCATGTCAAAGTGTTTATGTACACATCATGAAATACTCCTACATGATGGTGGGAAACATACCAACCATATTTTCTAAGGTGTAAGATGTGTAAGGAATATTTATATTAACCATTGAAATTGGCTAAGTCTAAGACTAACATGAAAAAACATGCAATATCAATGCTAATAGTCTGGAGTGTTACATGTAATGCAACCCCATAACTGATGCATGTGCATAGAATATAAAGTTGATAAGACACAATGATAGGAGTTATGGCTGACAAACTATCCTAATAGTGAATTATGAATCAATGATAGTGGATGATAGGATAGTTATCATTGGGCTAAGTTGGCATTAAAATGAGGAAAAAGTATGCAAATGCATGAATTTCAAGGAGTTACAATTGTGGTACAATGAACCAATAAATAAGGGGCATGAGGGAGACCAAACATGAGATATCACAAGGTGATAGCTCAAAGTAGAAAAGACCAAGGAGGGGGGAAATGAGGAGATTTTTAGTTTAGGTGGCACCACATCGAGTACTAGGATCTTAGGAAGAACATTGTTAGAAATGATACTGAGGGGATAACACTGTAATCATCTAGCTTGTAAATGTATATTCTGGTGTAATATTAAAGTTGGTAAATAAAGTGTTGTCAATAAATCAATTGATTGAGTGATCTTAGTCCAAGGCCCAAATGTCTAATTATGTTTGATTGTACTAATGGGAACTCCTTTAGCCTAAATTCCTCCCCCAAGAATCTAAATCCTATAAATAGATATGGTAGATTCATCCTTGATCCTATGACCCCATTCCCCACTCTCACCAATGACCATATGAAACTAAACCCAACACATCTTGATTTCACTCTCTGTTCTTCCCTTGCATGATATGCCAGTGTATGAGTTGAATCTACAAGTGCTACGGGGTGTAGACACCTAAATTTAATTTAGTGTCAAAATTCACCTTGAAACACTAATTCTTCTTCCTTAAATTTAAATTCAAATTAACACTATTTCCCTCCAAATTCAAATAATTGAGTAATTAAAAGTTAATCAATTATACACATATTTTCTCTAAATTTATTTAATAAATCCAAATTTTCCACCTCACCTAGACATCCTCTACCTTCGTATTCCTCACATGTTGACTCATCCAACCAATCCCTTAATTTCCTCAACCACCTTATGAGTCACCCTTTGAATTTTTAACCAATATAACCCTTTATTTATGAGTCACTCAACCAACTCCCCTTTTCTCTTAGCATGTGGAATTGGTCATCATCCTCGTGGATGAGGATTGATTCTCCACTATCAATTATTTGGATAATTTGAAATATTCAAATAATCCTCTATTATTCGATCAATCTCCCAAAAACCTATAAATAGATGTGCAATCCATAACTTTAATTCATCTTGACTTATGTTAAAAAAGTGCTATCAAATTCCAAATTGAATCCCAAGAAATTCAAATCCATCCAAAGAACATTTGCATACCAAAATGCTATGCATTTTCCCTTGCATTAGAGAAGAGTAAGAAACCATAATCTAAATAGCAAATCAAATTCAAATCATAATGGAGGAAGCTCATGGTAATAAGTCATAATTTGGTGTTATTATTTCTTTCATTTGTATCTCTATCCTAGGTTAAGTTAGTTTAGATTAGATTTTAATTTGTTAGTTGATTTCTTAGCCTAAATTGCATTTAGATTTCCTTATCACATTTGGCATGCCCTGTGAGATCTTCCCTCATATTTTGCATATCATAATCATCATAGGTGAATTTATAAGTACTTTTTAATTGATGTTTATAGTTTTTATTATGCACATATGTTTGATCTTGGTCTTGACAATTTTGTTTGTAGTTGTAGGTCTTTTTATAGTGTTTTCAACTTTGTCATGTGTATTTTCTACATAATAGATAAATTAGAGACTTCAATAGTGAAATTATAGCTGATAACTGTGAAATCATCATTTTACTTGTTTTTATAGTCTTTCTAATTATTTTCTTATTTATATCATCTTTCTATTTCCATTATTGTCTCTTTTGTCTTTTAATTTTCTATAATTTTATATTGATGGAAAACTATGAAATCAAAGAGTCTAGTAGAGAAATTGTAAGGTAAAATAGTGAAATAATTATTTCTCCATTTTTTAGGGTATTTTAATAGTTTGGTCACTTCTATCATCTTTCAATTTTAATTCTGGTCCCTGTTGTCTCTTCTATTTTCTATATTTTTCTATTTTTAGACAATTACGAAATCAAATGCAATTGTAGCAAAATCATGGGGTTAAACTATGAAATTAGACAACACAATAGTGAAATTAGAACATAACTGTGAATTTGTTTAACTTGTTGTTTTGTCTAATTTTTAGCCATTAGCAAAATTAGAATATATACTTGTGAAATTGTCTAACCTAATTTTCAAATAGTTTCATTTTATTTTATTTTTCTCTCTAGTGTTAACAATGAAATCGTGAAGAATTTTAGTGAAAATTTGGCCTTGAACTATGAAATTTTTGTACCCATAAGCAAAATTATTTTACATATTGGTGAAATCAGTGAACATATCTGCAAAATTTGTAAACATATTAATGAAATCATTATGTCATGTTTTATGTGTTCTATTTAGTTTTCAATTTATGACTAGGTAACAATTTCTCAAAAAAAATTGACTATTCCAAAGACTTGTTTTTATTGGTTTTTACTAATTTTTTATAGTTTTCCTTTAGTTTCATCCAAACATAAACCTTCTAACAATTTTTTTGTAGACCACAAGTAAAATAAAAATTGGCAAAAATCTAAACAAAACCAAAATTTGATTTTTTTATTAATAATGTTTTTTATTGTTTGTGCTTTATTTAAAATTTTAGTTTTTATTATTTTCTTAGTAATCAACTAACACTTGGTGTCTTGGAGTTATTAATTTTCCATTTTTAGCATTTGTATGTGTTTCTTTCTTATGTTGTGTATTCTCTTCTCTCAACATCACATTGATGATGAAACTTGAGAATTAGATACAATATTTGTAAGTTTTATTTCCCAAGACAATACTTATGTGTATGTTATTCTCTTGGTATCACATTGGTGATGATACTTTAGAATTAAAATCAAGTGTTACTATGTTTTCTTTTCTTAGGGGCTCTATTGACCATGGAATTTACCACCATATAATAGTCCTAACCTCATATATTGGTGGGTTATATAAATTGAGTTTGAGCTATCATTTTGGCTAAGTGATTTTATGTTTTAAGTATGCCATGAAGTGAGGGGATTTCATTCTATAATATCCAAGCCATATATATCATAACTCGAAGTCTGATTTTATCGATGTCAATGGATTCAGACCCCTAGGGTTGTCTTCGGCATGTTGATATTAAACCCAATAGTATGTGTCTGCTTAATTGTATTATTCCATGGAATTGGGCCTCATTGTACCA
>JARHVA010004029.1:1520000-1525000 GCA_037957365.1 Torreya grandis | reverse complement strand
TTTATCTTCGTTTGAAGGTGGGGTCTATTATAAAAGAAACACTAGTCCATATGCTTGATCTTGATTTACCCCATAACATGCTTATTGGATGTCCATGGATACATTCAATCAACATTGTACCCTCCACTTTACACCAATGTTTGAAATTCTCCCATGATGGCATGGAAGTAACCATGTAAAGTGATCCTCAACCCTTCTAACATTTCAAGCTATTAGAGGTTTAATATCAAAAATCAAATTATCTCCCAGTTACTTATGATAACTTCATTCCCATTGAGGAATCACCTACACTTGAAAATTATGTCCATCTTGATGCGTTAATTACAAACACCTCCCCTTGGTGGTTGGATAAACAACCAACTACTTCCACTTCCATAGAAACAACATCCACCAGTCAAGTTTCCAATCAACCATCCACTTCCAAAGCAATTTCACCCCCTTCATCCCATTTTAAAATCATTAATAAAGGCATGAATGATTACATAATCCAATATTTTAAGTATACAAGCACAATCCATATGACCCCACATAATTATGGTAGGCCCCACCATCAAAGTTATACTCAAGTGGTTAGAAGATTTGAAAAAATAAAATTTGTAGTAAGTGGTCTTCTTTATAATGAACACATCGAAGATTTAAATCCTTCCTAGATTTAATTTAGTGAACTGGTTACTTTCTTCACTAATAATAAATACCCTATCACAAAATCCATTATGTGAAAAATAATGAATTACAAAGGTAAGGGCTTTGGTATTCATGAACAAGGATTAATTGAATCAATCACGTTAAAATCTAATTAAGCCACTCATGGCATAGGGTTTAATCCACTCAATGTAAATACCACACTTTTCCAAATTGATTCTTCTAGTGATTCAAAAGAATATTCTTTGGACATTGAAAAAAATCCTTTTTTAGTTGCTTCCCTTACTAATATATTCTATGAAAATACCATTTTTACACCCAACCTCACATATCCATCCTTAATCAAATGGGACCAACATGTAACACCTTTTCTTGATCATTTTCAAAATGATGAGGCAATTTCATAATTCTTTAGTACATGGGACCAAATTCTAAAAGGGGACCATAACAAGGGATTTTCCATTGAGTTAGATAATTATACATATTTTGGGGAACAACAATCACATCAGTAAATCAATTCAGCATCAACATCAAATCAAGAAGACCTAGAAGATAAATTCAATTTTCCTCCACCACTCCCAAATTATAAAGAAGATTCAACTCTCCTAGTTGAGGACATTATTCCTGTCAACATTTGAATAGAGGAAGATCCCAAAATAGTTGAGTTTGTTTCTTCCCTAACTCAATAAGAAATAGAAATACTCAGTATTTTGCTTCAATAATTTTTTATGTATTCATATGGTTTTACGTGGATATGTCAGGGATTGATCCATCACTAGTAGTGCATCATCTTTTCATACATCTAGATGAAAAATCCATCCAAAAAAACTTCAAAAAATGCATCCCAAGATAGCATGATTAGTGAAGGAAGAGTTGAATAATAAATTATAGGTTGGTTTTATTTTCCCCATTGACTATTCAAATTAGATATCCAACATTGTACCTATGTCAAAAAATCCATAAGGAATCAGGGTTTGTATAGAATTCTATGATATCAATAAAGCATGTCCAAAGAATTATTTCCCATTGCCAAATATCAACATTATTGTGGTCTCTATTATAGGTCACAAAATGTTGTCTTTAATGGATGGTTGTATTTACAATACCATGGGGGACCTTTTTCTATAAAGTGATTCTCTTTGGTCTAAATAATACCGAATCCACATGCCAAAGAGCAATGACTATCATTTTTCATGATATGCTTCATGACATTATGGAAGACTATGTTGATGACATACTTTTAAAATTAAAATCTAGATAACAACATCCTAAATTACTTCGTCACATTTTTGAATAAATGAGAGAATATAAGATGAGATTAAATCCAAATAAATTTGTGTTTGGGTTAACATTAGGAAATTTTTTGGGATTCATTATTTCATGTCATGGCATAGAAGTTGATCCTTATAAATTTTTAGCTATCATGGATATACCACCACCCAAAAATATCAAACAACTTTGAAGTCTACAAGGCAAAATCTAAACAATCAGGGAATTCATATCCTATCTTGCATATATTTGCCATCCATTTACATTTTTGTTGAATAAAGAAACTCCTTTCACTTGGAATGATAATTGTGATAGAACATATGAACACTTTGAACAATATCTTTCCAATCCACCAATTTTAATGCCACTTGTTACTGATAGGCCTTTCCTTTTGTATATATCATCTACTCAATATGCATTAGGTTCATTATTGGCACAACATGATGATAGTGGGTCGGAAAGAGTAGTGTATTATCTTAGTAGAACCTTGGTATATTATGATCTTGATTATTATCAAATGGAAAAGGAATGTCTCACAGTTGTTTTTATTTCATAAAAACTCCATCATTACATGATAAATAATTAAACCAAAATCATTACAAAAATTTACCCTCTCTAGTATCTTTTATCCAAAATGGATTTAACAAGTAGGATGGCTAAGTGGGTTATGATTCTAAGTGATTTTGATCTTGATTATGTTAATCAAAAAGCAATTAAGAGATAAGTCCTAATAAATGAATTAGTAGAGGCACCTCTTAAAGATAAAACACCTCTTATTACGAACAACCTAGATAAAGCAATAATGTTTATTGATGGAACTCTAGTTTGGAAATTATTTTTTTATGGTTCTTTCATAGACCATGGTTTAGGGGAAAGTATTCTACTAGTCACACTAGATGGAGATTGTATCCCAAAATAATTTATAATCAAATTTCCTTGTACCAACAACATTGTGGATTATAAAGCTCTCATATCTAGTCTCAAACTTGCTATACAATGGGGTATCCAACATATTCTTGTCTTTGGTGATTCCAAACTTATCATACACCAAGTAACTAACGAATTTCAAGCTTGTGATGATAATTTAATCCCATACAAGTAGATGGTGGATATTTTAAATTTGTATTTTGCATTTATCTAATTTGAACAAGTAACATAGATCAAAAACAAGCCTACACACATCATGGCAACCATTGGTTCATTACTTGATCTTAACACAAATCAAAATTATTTCCTTATAGAGTACCTAATGATACTATCATATGACATGCCTAATTATGAAATGGTCTATGAGGTGGTTGGTTCTACTTCTCTTGAGTATTATGATATTTATGCATATCTCCATGATAACACATTTTCACCCAACTAAACCCACAACCAAAATAAATCATTCATCCAATGCACATCCCATTACACAATCCTTGGAAACATTTTATATTGAAGAGGCTATGATGGAACACTACTATGTTATTTAAATTCCAATGAACCTACCTTGGTCATTAGCTAAGTTCATTAGGGAATCTATGGTGTGCATTCTAGTGGCATCATCCTAGCTAAAAATCTTTTGTGTGTAGGTTATTATTGGCCTACAACGAAATATGATTCATGTGCCTATGTTAAAAAATGTATACCTTATTAAAAGCATGGTGACCTCATACACAACCATTCATAAGCTTTGTATCCTATTACCACACCTTGGCCATTCTCCATATGGGGGTTGAACCTCATTGGAAAAATCAATCCTAATTCACGTTATGGTCAAAAACACATTATTACCACCATCAAATATTTTACCAAGTTGTTTAAATAAATTCCCCTAACATATGTCATCATAAAAAAAAAAAATCTAAGTTCATTCTAAACCACATTGTTTGCCACTTTGGTATCCCTTCCACTATTATCTCTGATAATAAAACATCATTTGACAATAAATAAGTCAAGGCCCTTTTCAAAACCTACCACATAAAACATAAATGGTCAACTCCATACTACCCATAAGTAAATGGCCAAAAAGAGGAGACAAATAAAATCTATCTTTGAATCCTTAAATGAATTATCAATGAAGTTGGTCATGACTAGCGCATGTAGCTTTATCCCACCCTGTGGGAATATCACACTAGCATCTGTATACCCATGGGGGCAACCCCATATTCACTTGTCTATGGAAGTGAGTCTATTCTACCTATATAAGTTGAGATTACATCTTTATGTATATCCCTACAATAAATCATTGATGAATAATCTTAACACACTTCATGCCTTAGTGAACTCGATCTTCTAGATGAGAAACATCTTAATGCCTAAACCAGTTATAAGTATAGCAAAAATTACCTTCATTATATCTATAATAAATGGATAAAATCCATGGAATTCAAAATATAAGATATTATTCTAAAAGAAAACCAATGGAATATTAATCTTGAGAGGGAAAAAGGAAATTTTGAACCTAATTGGTTGGGACCATATATCATTATTGCCAAATATGGATCATGAGCTTAGAGGTTGGCTGCAAAAGATGGAAAGGAGCTTGATGAACCTATGAACATCATGCACCTTAAGATATTCTATGCTTAACTTATTTTAAATTTTTGTTTTTAATATCACAAGTGTCAAAAAATTAAAAAATATATATTTCAAAAGTCAAAAAAATAAAAAAAAAGAGAAAAATATAAAAATAGTTTGTCTACAAGTGAAAACTCGTTTACTAGCACTTTGGGAAAGTACCATGGTGAAAACCAGGTTTCTAGTGTCATAAGTAGTCCATTATCTATATTCACCCTAGTTACTTAGGGGTATTCCATTACAATTTTCACTTGTCTATCCCCATATTTTCACTTGTCTCACCATCCATTTCATAGTATCTTGAGTTAGGGTTTGATACTTGTACTTGTGTAACTATGTCCTTGCTCATGTTAGAGGAATGTCTTATATATCACCAATTCTTTCACATACCAAGTATACACAAACTCTTAACCTATTCATGTCTACCATCATATCTAGATTTAAAACCATGCATTGACACCATTCATTCACATTTTTGGGGAGGGACAATTGTGCATCTATTAAACACACACTAACCAATTTATCAC
>JARHVA010004029.1:1475000-1515000 GCA_037957365.1 Torreya grandis | reverse complement strand
AAGACTTCATCAAAATCTCATTCCTCAAAAATGATTCACAATAGGAATAATCTCATCAAAAACATAAAATACTTGAGATGTCAAAATAACATATGAGAGCAACCATCATATCCCACTATTAAGCTCTAAGCTCCAATCTCTAAGAAGGAAACCTACACACAAGTACTCAAGTTCCAAGAAAATTCTAAAAAAACACCAAAATAGGCCAAAGTAAGGTGCTTGACTACCCATCCTATAGGCATCATTTCACATAAATCTCACTAAGTGAGGTTCATGCATAGCCTCCCCCAAGCGCAAGGGAAAGAGGCATGTCTCAACTCATATGCATAATAAATAATCTTGAAAGGGCAATGGTTTGGAATAAATAATAAAGAGAAAAAAATAACAAGGTGTTCATAAAGAAAATACAAAGAACAAGGAAGTCAAAAATAATTCACTAAAAGGAAGAGAATATGGCTTTTGCTTTCTTTGTCATATAAGATTATCAATAATACAAGGCTTCCAAAGCCAAATAAAAGAGTGTTTGTCAAGTAATAATTTTCCTCCTTGGATATCCATAATATATCATTATTATTTAGACCTCTCATAACCCTCCTTATACCTCCTATATCTCATAAAGGAGAGTGGATTTTTAACCTTATAAAATGGTTCCACTTCTCGTAAGCAAGTTCATGCAACTATGGCTAGAGTGGGCTTGTCCAACAAGCCATAAGCAATAGCTCCACTCTATCATTCCATAAATAATTTAATTTTGTCATTCCCCACATGGGTTTCATATAGGTTCTCCTAAATCCCATACCCAAGAATCACACGACAAAAAACAAATAAGACAACAAAAAAGAGAAATTGTGTCAACAATACAAAAGTGAAAAGCTTAAAATGAATCTAAGAACAAGGCCTCAAATCTAGTAAAAACATTTGTTTATTTTTTTTTAGATGAGATTCATTTAATAAAATAAAGATAATATAAATCATTAAAACATAAATAAAATTAGTAAATTAGACCTACCTCAAACTAAAATATCCACTTAACACTCTTCCAAAATCCTTTCTCCAAGTACCCAAGCTCTCCAACAATGCAAAATATATAAATCCAAAAAGCCCAAAAGAAGGTCCTTGAAAGGAGAATACAACAAGAAAAAATACCAATAAGATGGTGACACATTACCATCATCATCCCAAGGATGTGAACTCCCTCCATAAATTTCTCTTTCAAATCTCTTAAATGTCCTTACACGCCCACATGTGTGTTCTTTGCACTCAAAAACATAACACAACTTTTTTGTTCAAAAAGAGAGTGTTATTTGTGGAAGAAAAATCTAGGCCATAAATAAGGCCTTACTATGATAAAAGAGTAGTCAAATTTTCTTAAAACCCCCACCTACCCAATGGGTATATTTATGAGTCTAAAAAGGACAAGTAATAGAAGATTTTCTTGTCAAATACTCAAGCTAAAAAATGGTTGAAAGGACAAATCCGAGTTTGAACATATGGGTTGGTTTTGTGGGTCAACCCAACCCTTAATAAGGTTAAATAACCTCATTGAGGGTTAACATATATTTGGGGTGATTAAAATTATAAGAGAGGTTTAGGTTATAACATCAAAATATTAAAATAATAAAGAAAAGAAATTAAAAGACAAAAAATAGTACAATTAACAATTTGAAAAGAAAAAAGGGTATAAGATTAAAAATTTAAGGTGATTTTAGATGTGCATATGATTCTTCAAGACAAGCTTTCATCCCTCTTAATCTTACCTTTGGCCCTCTGCAACCTGCCCACTCAATGCAAACATCAAATGCAATCATGGAAAAATAATTTATATCTAGAATAATATGAACTAATATAATAGTCACTATAAAACTTTACAAGATAATCTCATATCTAGGTTAGTTTAATATAATTAGGTATAAATTCATAAAATAGAACATCATGTTATTTAACATCAACATCTCAATAAAAAATTATGTATACTCACAAATAATCATGCATTCAAATAAAATATACCAAATTAGGTAATTAAAGTCCACTAATTCAATAAAATATAAAATGTGGTCTCCCCATGCCTCCAAATAGTCTAACACATATCCATTGAGTCAACAAATATGTAACAAAATATATAATAGGGAGTGATGTCAAATTGGGGTCTCACATATATATCACTATCAATAATAACTAGTGGAGTTTCTCCTCCTCCCATAGGATCCTCCATAGTATCTCTCATCTATGTGTCATCACCCACACCCACCTCTATCACCTCCACATCCTATAATCATGTCTCATATATCATAAATATTCTCTAACCATCCCCTAGTCCCTTTCTCCCTCCTCTCTAACTTGTAACAACTCTCTTGATCCTCACCCTAAGACTTAGACCTCGTGGGTGTTTACCCAAGCTATTATCCAATCTCTATCTTCATGAATGAGGAGGTGCATATGAAACTATCAACCTCATAGGTTATTTTTTGGCCCACCACTCAAAATATCCCTCCACAATACCAACATCAATAACATCTCTCCTATCATCCCAATTTAATATCTACTCATGCATCTAGCTATGCTTCACAATCTTAGGATCAATGGCCTGATCATGTTGTTCTCTCTACCTAACGGATCATGCAAACACATGTTGCACTATTGGAATGTGCTACCTCAAGACAAACTATCACAAAACTCTATCTAGTCATTATCTCTTTATTATTTAATCATGTACACTCATAATATAGCACTGTAGCATCATATAATCCATATATAGTGCATTATGTGCCCACTAGAAGTCTATCTCCCTATAAGGCCTCCATGTAATATGGTCCTTTACAATCTCATCTAGTACTCACCTGCAAAACTCTAAGTCTCCTAAATGTGGTCTCTACATCCCTATGATATTATGCCACCCATATACAATTGGTTCTTGCTCTACTCTAGTGTTTATGTGTCTAATAGACCACTCCACAATAATGTGCTCCCAATACCATACCTATAGTAGAGTCATAGAACCTATCTCCTTCCCATTTGAATAAAATGTTTGATGTAAATCTCTATATAAATGATCCAATACATAAAGACCCCATGCAAACTAATCCTCCATATCCATCATGTCACCAATAACATCTAATAAATTAATAAGACACAATTTAATAATCTTGTCTAGTAGCATAATGCCACTGATAATAGCCATGGGCACAGCCATCAATTAAGTTATCCATAGGGCCATACATGTATCGATATCCACACTACCTCTCATAAATGGAATTATATCCTTACCAAATATCTTGTATGGTATCATCACCTATGGTCCATATCCCCATTAAACTTGTGTTTCTCATATTAGGATCCTTAGGATTTGCCATACGTCATCCAATGTCATAGTCATCTCATGTATTGATAGGTGAAATGTGTTTGTCTCACTATGCCATATCTTGACCAATGCAGTCAATAATGACATATATGTTTATATATCTAACATCTAAGTAATGTAAGATAATCCCATCACCTCCAACACCCTAAACTCATACTTGGTGAAACTTTTAATCTACGATAGTGATCAAACCCTCTACTTCCATTTCACTAACACTTGTAATACCTCCTATAAAAAAACACACATATTAGCACAATGTTAATCCTATAAATTACTACAAATTTATCTAAACCACCATCAAACACTTATTAATTTCATTTATTTAAAGCCCAAAATGCATGTCTATTTCTTAAAATTATAGCCTCATTCTTAACCTTAGTGATTTTTCTACTCTTTTTAATGATTTCATTATCCCTTCCATTAATTTTGTAGCTTGACTCAAATATTTTATTGTTAGAGGCCCCAATTTCACAATTTGGATGAATTCATTATCCAAATTCATGATTTATCTCTCTAACTTGATGATTTTACTACGTAAATTCACAAATTCACTACTAATATCTTCAATTTTGCATCTTCTCAAACCAATTTTCTCCCAGGTGATTTTGCTACTATGTTTAATGATTTCGCTCCTCCTTTTGATGATTTCATCACCCTATAGTATGAATTCTCAAATAAACTACCCCATTTCCTCTCTAATGATTTTGCTACCCTATTTTTTAGTTTATCTACTCTGATCAATGATTTACAGTTCTACCTTATGATTTCATAACTTATGATGTTGAAATCACAATTGGGGAATTTGTGAAATAATTGACCTCAAATTTAAATTATAATAAATGATTATAAATTAAAAAAATAAAATTTCAAAATTGTGCTCATAGGAGGCCCGCTCCTCTCTAGTCTTCGATATCTCATCGTGCACTCACTACGATGCAAGTAAATGAGGATACGATCCATTTTTATCCACAAACCTAGAGGAAAATCATAAAATCATAATTTCTTACCAAATCATTCTATAAATCAAATTTTGCAAATGAATTTCTATTTCATACTCCTTTTATTTATATTTTAGCCCCCCCATTCAAATATGTTGCCCTCCACACCACTCATTTTCAAAATTTACAACCATTTTTCTCCAAATTCTAGGCCTAAATCAATCAAGATGTTATATATCTTTATTAGCTATTTGCAGTTATAATTTTTGTAAATCTTTATCTTAACTTAAAAAATTTATATTTTTTCATTTTTTGATGTGTAGCTTACCATCATTGGGATATATCATTCCTACATCTGATCATGAGACCCCTCCACCTAAGCATTATCTAAGCATGTAGTCCTCGAATGAGAAATATGTTTTTTCCAATCTATTCTCTAGTAATTATTGTCTAGGGGAAAATCATTTGTAAATATTTTAATCAATAAAGTATGGTATTGGTTTTTAGTACCTCAATTTATTTATGACCTACACTTCTAACCGCTTCATCATTTTTCTCTTCTTATTTCAAGCATTCATCCACTTTCCTACATGAACACTTGAGGGGGTATCATCCTGATCATTTTCATTCATTTGGGGTAATTTTTTATTCTCAAACATCAATGATCTACTTCTTATACTATTATTCTAAATGGTCTTACTTCACGACACCATTTCAAACATGGGCTAATGTATACATCTCAATTTCATTTAGTGTCTAAATGCACCTTGAAACACTAATTCTTCCTCCTTAAATTTTAATTTGAATTAACACCATTTCCCTTGAAATTCAAATAATTAAATAATTCAAAGTTAATCAATTATACACACATTTTTCCAAATTTATTTAATAATTTTAGATTTTTTACCTCACTAAGACATCCTCCACCTTTATCTCCCTCACATGTTGATTCATCCAACTAATCTCTTAATTTCCTCAACCACCTTATGAGTCATCCCTAGACATTTAAACTAATTTGACCCTTTATTCATTACTCACTCAACGAACTCTCTTTATCTCTCAACCTATGGAATTGGTCATCATCCTCATGGATGAGGATTGATTATCCACCATCAATTATTTAGATAATTTTAAATATTCAAATAATCCTCCACTATTCAATCAATCTCCTAAAAACATATAAATAGATGTGCAAGTCATCACTTTCATTCATCATTACTTATGCTAACAAAGTGATATCAAATTCACAAGTGAATCCCAAATGAATCAAAGTCATCCAAAGAGCATTTTCATTTTGAAATGATGTCCATTTTCCCTTGCATTTTAGAAGAGTGAGTATCCATAATTTAAAGAGCAAATCAAATTTGAATCATAATGGAGGAAGCTCATGGTACTAACATATAATTTTATGTTCTTATTTTTTTCATTTGTAGCTCTATCCTAGGTTTGGTTAATTTAGATTAGATTTCAATTTTTTAGTTGATTTCTTAGATTAGATTACATATATATTTTCTTTACACATAGGGCATGGGTGAATTACTGCAATCAAGGACTGAGTAAACATGGAACATGTTTGGTTTTATTTTTGGGACATGGTTGCATTCCATTTCTATGGGGATAAGGTGACATTAGTCAGAAGGACACAAAGATGTTTGTATAATCCTCCTCACAAGAGTGATTTGAGTGGAATTTTGGTGGTGAGAAGGAAATGACTAGAGAAATATTGAATAGGATCATCATCATGTAAATCCCAAGTGGTGATGAGCTCAATATGTGTAGGTATAATGAAAATTAGAAGAGGGTACTAGATGAAGTGGATCATAGAGAGAGAGAGATGTTAGGTTGTGTAGCTAAAAGCTTCACTGATGCAAACAGGGGAGGAGGTAGCTGAGGGTTGCTGAGTTGCAGAGAAGCTAGGGTCGGTATGATCAACCGACGTCGGCAGGATAGCAAGGAGAAGCAACCGATGTCGGTCAGGGATCGACCGACGTCGGTCACCTCCAGGCAGACAGGGACCGACGTCGGTCACCTGTGTAGTTCAACTATGAGCTTATTACGGGTAGTTGGTTGTCGAACCAAGTGTTTGCATGATGAGTGCTAATTTTAGACTCATAGCTGCGAATATAATTATTGTAATTGGATGTCTAATTATTGTTTGATGAGATCTATATAATAGACTCATGGTTGTATTGGAAACTTGTTCTAGTTGAGTTGAGCAAAGTTTGCTCCTTCTGTGTGTGAGGTGAGCAAGGGTGTTCCTCCTAGTTCCATAGCAGTACCAGGTGTGTTGGTGTTGGATTGGAGAGTCAGCTGGATTCTTCATGTATGTATGATCTTGGTCATCAGGTGAGCATGGCTTATAGGAGATCTACATGGTAAGTAAGATCGTTGATCTGTAGGTGTGTGTGTGCGCAAGGTCGAGGTTCACAGGTGTGCAGAACCACTTATTGATCTGTAGGTTGGAGATCAGATAGGACAGCAACACAACAGGGAGCAGTATCAGGCAGGATCTACTTGGAGTACGGTGTGTACTCATTGGTATGTACGTGGAGTACATGGAGAGCTAAGAGGAAGGCAAGGCAGTTCCTTCCATAAGTATGGTCTATTGAATTGCAGGTTGTTGCAGGTTCATGGGAGATCTACTTGAAGTACTTTGAGTACTTGTGGAGTGTGTGGAGCACTTGTGGAGTGCATGGAGCACAGGTGTAAGGTGAACACCAACTCTGTGTTTGAGTTGGGTGTTGGGACCTAGTAGAGAGAGCTTTGAGGAAAGAATTACTATTCACTTGAGGTGTGGGAAACCTCTGAAGAGGTGGTGGAGAAGAAGTGGCATCTTCTTTATAGTATTCTTTTCTGTAAGAGTTATTAATACAAGTTGTGTATTGTCTCTCATATTCTGTGTTATTCTGAATTCTAGTTACTTGTTGATTCTGGTTATTTTTGCATATTAAGTTGCTTGAATTTGGTAATCAATTGTGTGCTTCTCGAGTTGGGTTCTTATTTCCCCAATAAGTGGTATCAGAGCATGTTTGTTGTTCTAGGTGCCCAACAAGTGGTATCAGAGCTAAGGTTGCAGGAAGTAGGGTTTGTGTTTTGGTTACAGGGCACTCTCAGGGGTTTCTAATTGAGTGGGAGTAGAGCAACGGCAGATCAAAGTAAGCTAAGGATGGAGGAGTTGAAAAGCACAGATGGTTACTTAAGGTCCCATGGAAAGAAAGAGTAGGTAAAAGAAGATTGTTGGTTGGTAGCAGATCAGCATGAAGAAACTGAAGATACAGATGTAGCAGGTGTTGTTGCACAGGATGTGTTTGCAGGTTTCTTGGATAAAGTTGAATCTTGGATAAAAGATTCGGTTGCCTCTTTCCATGCAGCCCCAAGTAGAGGAGCTGGTGAGCCTTGCCAAAGAATTGGCAAAGGGGAAGTGAAGCTAAAATTACAGGCGGCCAACACACAGGTGTTGATGAAGGTCATGCAGGTCCCAGGTTTGGAGATATGGCTAATTTCTTCAGAAGAGTTGGGTGATGGGAGGTGTACTAGAACTCTCATAGCGGATACACTTGATTTAGCTGGTGGTAAGAAAACAAGTACTCTTTATCTACTTGTTTATATTACTGATTCTTCTTTTGTTGCGGAGACGTGGCTTCGTAGGCTTGGTCACATGAGCAGGAAGGAGATGCATGTTCTTAAGTGAAAGACAGATATATTTGACAGACTTAAGAACTAGAAAGCCTTGGTGTTCTTGGAGGAGATGGCGGATAGAGATCAGTGGATGGGGCTGAATACTTCTGAGCAGGGCAGTTTGGACATGGAGATTGATTCAAAAGAGCTCGCGGGTAAAAAGTCATCACTCACAGGAAACACAGGTACCGGCGTCGGCAGGAAAACCAACGTCAGTAGCAGGTAAGACCGATGTTGGTCACAAGGACCAAGGTCAGCAGCAGGAGGACACCGACATCGGCAGGTTGGTAGTCAGGACAGGCGTAAGAACCGAGGTCAGTTGGATGCAGATTCTGGGGTGGACGAGGTCGGTCACTGTAACAAATTTTGGGTGGACAGTGAGCTGTCAAGGAGTCTCAAACACCCATACGGAGGACTGAAGACGTAAGTAAGCCTCAAATTCATTGTTCCTCTTCTTTATACTTGTTGCTGACTGCAGAGCAGGAAGGATCCAGGAAACAGTGGGAGCGTGGCATGGAGAGATTGCAGAACCAAGTGAGAGATTTGGTAGGTTTGCTAGCTAGATGAAAGCACAGAGACGAATGGATTCCTTAGTTGAAGAATAGAGAGAACGGACACGTGAGACGGAAGGCCAAGGTATATGGTCTTGAGGAGCTGCAGGACAGTGGTATAGGGTTTGACAGGTGGAGGATGAAGCATGACTTCAGTCAATGTCAGGGTAACTACTGTGGTTTGTCTTACCAGGTGGATGATGAGTCATGACATCATTCTATTGATGTATGTGGATAGTATGCTAGCTAGTAGGGGTGTACATACAGGGTTTTACTGAGCTAAGGGTAAGATTAGTTCAGTGGCATGTCAGGGGGAGTTTGGAGCAGGGAAATTCTTTGACATGGGAGGCATGGAGATCACAGGTAGATTTTGTCTCCAGTGGGAGCTGATGTGAATCAGGTGTTGGCGAGGTTTAGGATGGAGAGCTGGAGCACACTAAGGGCTGGACAGGGACAGTGTCCGAAATCACATGAGGTCTGGTATAGACCTAAGTTTTCCCATGCAGTGGGAGCTGTCAGAGAGTTAGGAGCCAATTCTGGGAAGTGGGCTCTCAGGGATTTGAGAGGGACCAGCAGTAGGTATACATGCAGGGTCAGGACTTCACTACATGGGTTTGTAGGTTCAGATGTGGCAGGGTACTCGGATGATAGGTGGTACACCACAGGATGTGTGGTGGGTTGTCTTCAGGTGGGAGCTTCAAGAGGGATACAAACCAAGAAATAGATTAGACGGAGTATAGGTATAGGTACAGTGTAGTTGTTTATCTCCAAGTGGGAGATTGTTAGGTTGTGGAGCTAAAAGCTTCACTGATGCAAACAGGGGAGGAGGTAGCTGAGGGTTTTTGAGTTGCAGAGAAGCTGGGGTCAGTCTGATCAACCGACATCGGTAGGATAGCAAGGAGAAGCAACCAACATTGGTCAGGGATCGGCCGACATCGGTCACCTCCAGGCAGACAGGGACCGACGTCGGTCACCTATGTAGTTTAACTGCGAGCTTATTACAGGCAGTTAGTTGTCGAACCAAGTGTTTGCATGATGAGTGCTAATTTGAGACTCATAGCTATGAATCTAATTATTGTAATTAGATGTCTAATTATTGTTTGATGAGATCTATATAATAGACTCATGGTTGTATTGAAAACTTGTTCTAGTTGAGTTGAGCAAAGTTTGCTCCTTCTGTGTGTGAGGTGAGCAAGGGTGTTCCTCCTAGTTCCACAGTAGTACCAGGTGTGTTGGTGCTGGATTGGAGAGTCAGCTGGATTCTTCATGTATGTATGATCTTGGTCATCAGGTGAGCATGGCTTATAGGAGATCTACATGGTAAGTAAGATCGTTGATCTGCAGGTGTGTGTGTGCGCAAGGTCGAGGTTCACAGGTGTGCAGAACCACTTATTGATCTGTAAGTTGGAGATCAGATAGGACAGCAACACAACAAGGAGAAGTATCAGGCAGGATCTACTTGGAGTATGGTGTGTACTCATTGGTATGTACATGGAGTAAATGGAGAGCTAAGAGGAAGGCAAGGCAGTTCCTTCCATAAGTATGGTCTGTTGAATTGCAGGTTGTTGCAGGTTCATGGGAGATCTACTTGAAGTACTTTGAGTACTTGTGGAGTGCGTGGAGCACAGGTGTAAGGTGAACACCAACTCTGTGTTTGAGTTGGGTGTTGGGACCTAGTAGAGAGAGCTTTGAGGAAAGAATTACTGTTCACTTGAGGTGTGGGAAACCTCTAAAGAGGTGGTGGAGAAGAAGTGGCATCTTCTTTATTGTATTCTTTTCTGTAAGAGTTATTAATACAAGTTGTGTATTGTCTCTCATATTCTGTGTTATTTTGAATTCTAGTTACTTGTTGATTCTGGTTATTTCCGCATATTAAGTTGCTTGAATTTGGTAATCAATTTTGTGCTTTCGGAGTTGGGTTCTTATTTCCCCAACAAGTGGTATCAGAGCATGTTTGTTGTTCTAGGTGCCCAACAAGAGAGAGAAGAGAGAGTCATACTTTATAGATGTTGTGAGGATCCACAATAAATGGGAAAGACATGAGGAATGCTCTCACACACATATATTTCATTCTAGTGATGAGGAAACAAGTGATAGAAAGCAAGAATGAGACTTGGAAGAAGAGGTTGAGACATCCTAGAATGGGGATCGATATGAAGAAAGTACTAGGGGAATGTCAAGATCCATTAAACTTTATACACATGCTCATGCACATCAATCTAAGTCAAAGGAAGATTACCAAAACATAACATATTTAATTGACATAATTGGATTCACCACATGGGTGTGAGAAGAGGCCCTTATAGAGTATCTAGTCCCATATCCACCACTCAACATAGTGGATGCACAACTGGTGAATCAAGTGGATACCATGAAATTTAGTATGTCACATGTTGGAGGGTTCGTAAGATCTAGGATAAGTGGTTTGATTTTGAGTGGAGTGTTAAAATATTACTGGTCCAAAAAGTGCTCCAAACATCCACATGGGCCACTACAAAACCATTTATGGTAGTTATTAGATCAGTCCCACTAGTTTGAGGAGGATAAAGTTCAAGCATGCCTTTTGGTGGTGTGATGATAGTACTAACCTCATAGGCACCATTTTTTCCTATGACTAGCCCATAAATTTAATATGGGATAACCTTGAGCTTATTAGAGTATCATAGAATCAAAAGTGTAATAGAACATGACCAAAAATATGAGCTCATTTCATGAGCAAATAGAACTTCCTCACTTGAGAAGAGGGTAGCATAGTTTCCCACCACATTTTTGGACCAAGCGCAAACCTAGTATATGAAGTTAGACCTCACATAGACCATTATGTATTACACTTTATTGAAGGATACATTCTTTAAATATTCAACATCCTAAAAGTTAAGCAAAAAAACATTGTTATGCTCAATAAGATTAAGTAAGAACTAGGTGAAAGCATTCACACATATGATGTGAGGTTTAAAAGCCTGATATATATCATATCTTATGAACTTAATCTTGTGTAACATTCTCAATGGTTTTTTGGGGATTTATTACCCAAATTTGGCATGCCCTTGTGATGTAAACATCCACTGAGCCACATAAATCATTGGAGGTTTCAATACAAATAAATATTATTGAGACTAAGGATATAGGAGGCAACCCAAATACTATGGTTGAGGTTAGAATTATGGATTTATTAGTGGAGTATCTCCTATTCAATCAATCACACACCATACTTCTTGGTTTTTGGTTCATCAAATGTAATTTGGAAGGGCATAATTAGAATAATTTACACAAGATAATATGTTCATTCTATGCACATCTCCTATGAAGTTTGTTATGAGGGCCATGAGACACGTTACTACCCTCTCTTATATCACATGAACGAAACTAGAGAAACTCTATAATGTAATTTTTATGATTCATACACCCATAATATAATAATTTTAAGGTAATTTATGAATTCCACAAGGCATATACATGGAGTGTGTAGCAGGCTTCCATAGGACCATCAATATATGGGCCATAGAACCTTGGATATGGCTACCTCACATGACAAAATGGAATATATTTCATGCTATAGGATGTGATGAGGGTATATTTCCATATTTTTATTGTTAAAAGTGTGTTTCTTCAAACCACATACATCATAATTTCCACTAATATCCTATGTGTGTGTATTATTAGGGTGCATACAAGGTGGAGGATTGCCCAGACTTATATGCAAGAGTCACACAAAAGGGAAACTTGATAAGGATGTTGTTATTATCTGATGTGTGTATAAATAATTACCACATAAGAGGAGGATTTATATTAATAGTGTACCCCACATCCAAATGTTGGCATAGGATGATGAGCCAACACCCTAGAATAAAACCAGATTGGGGCATGAGCCTGTAGAATGGGAAACTAATTCCATGCACTCTATACTTTCCCCACTAAGTTTCATAAATTAATTATAAAAAATGTAATTGTTTAATTTAATTTTATAGTGATTTAAAGTCTATTATCATATATATAGGTCACTTGAGAGATGGAAAGATATGATTGAAAAAAACTATGAGCCTATGAGCAGTAAGATGGGGAATTTTTAGAACTGATGTCCCTTATGTGGCACATGGATATGGTCCCCATAATGAAGATCCTAATGTCTCAAAATTATCACAATTATCCACAATATGGTTGGGTTCTTTACTTATCATGAGAACATGAGGTAAATTTTGATTGAGTCTAGGATATGACCAAGGGTTGTTTGTCGATGATGAGATCAATGACTATTCTATCTATGACATATTGATGGATAATGGGGATGAGGTTAAATATCTCATTTTGGACACATGGATTAATATGGTAAGTTCCCTATTATGACATTCACCTCACATCCTATAAATGTCCAACAAAACTAAAGCTTGGCCCCTTGGGATTATATATAATGTAGACATTGAGATCTTAGATGTCAAGTTTAGCACTAAATTTGAGGTGATAGATATCTTTGAGGAAGACAAATACATTAAATTATTGGGAAGGTCATGGTATTACACAAATAATTTGTATATGTGATTCAATTATTGGTACATTAGTTTTGAAAATGAAAGTAAGCGCATTGTGATCCCACTCATTATTGGTCAAGGGACCACGCATGTTGAGCCTTAATTACCATAGATGGAAACTCAAACCTCAGTGCCACTAAGGTATGCATAAGGATAAATGAGGAGGATAACTAGGACTAGGATAAGTCACACATGCAAAAAAACCCTCAAGTCAAGTTGATGATTTATGGGTGGAGGAACCCTATGAGACTAACCTACAAAGATGTGGGGAAATACATTTGAACCCATTATTTGAGTCCACATGTCAATATATAAGAACATAACATACCCACCCATCCTAAAATCCATCAATATAGTGTGGCATTTTATGGTATGACATGATGAGGTCTTCCTCTTCCACCAATTTTCCCTTGCACTAGAAAATCAAATCCTGCATGCCACAACAAGACCAACACTTATTACATGGACTCTCTGGAAACATATATGGTATGATTGGAGGGGAAGGAATCATCAAGAAACTATGATGTGTATTTCATGCACACCATGATATCTTGATATTAATAAGGTACCATACCCTCAAAACCATTTATGTTCCCCATGTCCCACGAGTAGGAACTATTGGTCCTCAAGATGATTAAAGGATGGATCACACACTGCTACTGAGATAGCCCCACATGAGCATTTCCTTGGGTAACATATCAATATTTGGAGGTAATAAGGCATTTTTTTCAAGTTTTAATAAGGTTTTATTAATCATTTGCTTTCAATTTTTTATCGGTAGGTAAGGGTAGTGTCTTCATTAGATGGTAATAATATGTGCTCACCTCATAAAATTTAGGTGAGTCAAGTGAGGGATTCCTTTGGAAAATAATATCCTCAAAATATATAAGTATCTTTGGTGATGTTGGGAGTATTTAAAAATTAGAAAAGTCATTCTTGTGCCACCAAAAAGAGGCACTTTGCATAGGCACCCAAAAAGAGGATTACAACATAGACATACACTAGAGGACCAGGAAAATACTTTAGTGTGGGGTAGGAGATGGTTCCAAGGCATGTAGAATTATGGAATATACTAGAAGATGCCAAAGGAAGTAAATAAGTTAACTAAAGGAGCCATTGAGAAATGATGCACATATAAATAAGAATAACACATGTGAAAATTTGGTATGTTTATCAAATCAATAACAAGACATGAAGAGACATGTGAAAAAAAATGAAGAGAAATCAATTGGTTAGCTAGGTGAAGTGAAGGAAGATGGTGAATGGACCAAATTAAAATAAAGGATGATAGATCTAAGGCCTGATCCACATTAATTTTTGTCAAATCTAAGCGGTGTGGGAAGTGACTTAGCCAAGAAAATATGAACATGGGAAGGATTAAAGAATACAAAAGATACACCACCTATCATAGTATTTAAACTCAAGGCATGACTATATAGGCTATCATATATAAATAGGCATAAATAGGTAGTGTGAGCATTCAATGGACATTTTTCAACCTATCAAATAGATTATCAGGTAACCATTTCATAACTATAAACATGGATGGATGGGCCATGGTAAACATTGCCAAATTTAGGAGTGAAATTGATAGAGGTCACTGAGGAAATAAAGTTATAATTGAGATGAGTTTTATTAAGTAAATAGTAGAATAAGTTGATAATTTTAGAGGGAAGAGGAAATTAGACCAAGGGGTCATGCTATGAAAGTAGAGGGTGAAAGAAACTAGAGCCAAAGGAAGGAAGAATCCACATATTCTTGATCATATGGGTAAATTTTAAAAAAGAAGTCTATGATAAATTGAAATCCATTTCCTTTGGGAGATCATATGAATATCAAGGACCTTTAGGCAATAGGAGTAGAATAGAGGAGCCTATTGACTGAATGAGGTAGCCAAATAGGATATTACTCTAGGATTCATGGGCTTCTATCATGCATATATGGGTAGAGGCTAAGAAACATAGGAGAAGTCATAGGGATCTTAGTGAAGACCCATGCATGAAGATGCCCTAGAGAAAAATATGAACTGGTTAGAGATCAGTAAACATAATTCTATGATAATGAAAATTAGTAACACCATAATCCCAATAAATGTATAGTGGAGTTCTACACTTGGATGATGGTGGGACTTCAAAGAATGAATACATTAGTGAGGCAAAGTGAGAGGATGGTGATACCCCACACTACCAAGTATGTTATTAGTTTGATAGGCCCATATCCTTATTAGAGGATGTCATCACCATGTCTGTCAAGGTGGGAAAACTTGGGATCTATCCTTAAAGCTTTTAAATTTCACCTAGGAACCAATATGACTCACCAATACTAATAATTATATAGATGAATTTCACCTATATAGATCTAAATAAGAATCTATTGAGTGACGAAGTATAGTTTACAAGATCTTGTAAAGATAAGGGAGGAGGGTGGAGCAAGGGAATGTGGGTGCCCAAGAGGAGATGGTAGGAGGATCCATCAAGTAAATCAGACTTGTGGATGTCAATAATGTTCCTAATCATAATAGTTTGATGTTGTCTTAGAGGAAACACATCAAAAAATCAAAGAGGAAATAAAAGAGGGAGCATGTTCTTTAGAATGTAAAGTTAAATTTTGAGTTGTGTGCCTTGATAAAAACCCATTTATAAGGATAAGGGATTGAGATAACACACCCACCCCAAGGTTCCTATTCTTGATATGAAGGCTAACAAGAGAGCCAAAAATTGAACTACCTGAGATCAAGGTGGAAGGAATATTAGGAAGGTGCACAAATTTATACTTTCTATTGACCATACCATAAATCATCTCATGAGGAGCCACAAAAATAAAAGACTTGAAAAATGTGTATATATATATGAAGTATTTTCTTATGGTACAACTTTGAGTACATATGGATTGCACCAGGAAAGCAAGCAAGAGATGGACTTATTGTCTAGGGATGGACAATTGGTTTAGTGTGGGTTGATTTTGCCCCCAAAAATTAGTTAAGTCTAATACTAATGCATGTAAAGGAACAATAGGTGAAATCAATGCCAATATATGATGAGTGTCACATGAAATCCAAACCCATAACTAGCATGCATGTCGAGAACATAATGTAAATGAGATAAACACAGATTTCTAGAATTATGTTGACATGTGAAACATGACAAAATGGTAGGATTCAAATAAGTATACATGTTTGCCCATCAATTCTAATGGTAATTATGGGAGGAAATCATGGGAATTATAGTTTATGAAATTTTATAACAATTAATTATGAAGCAACAATATTGGGTGGTGGTGTAGCTAGCCTTAGTCCAATTTGGCATTCAAATAAAGAAAAAAGTGGTAAATTCATAAATGGTGACAACTCACAGTTATATTGGAGTGGAATGATAAATAAAGAGGATGAGGAAGACCAAAGAGGGGATATTAAAAGGGGATATCTATAATTTAATAATACTAAGGAGTTGTAAAATGAAGAGTACCAATCTAGGTGGCATTGGATCGAAGACTAGGATCTTAAGAAAAACACTAATTAAAATTAGCCTAAGGGCATAACATTGTAATCATCTATCTTGTAAATTTATAGTATGATTTAATATTGAAGAAGGTAAATAAAATTTCATTTATTGATTTAGGAATCATATCTAATTCCAATGCCCAAATGTATAACTATGTTTTACTACACTAGTGGGAACTCTTCTAGTTGAAATGCATCCCTCAAGGGCCCAAATCCTATAAATATGTGCAACAGACCCCCTTTCTCCTATGACCCCATTCCCTGGTCTCACCTATCACCCTATGTAACTAACCCCAACCCATATTAGTTTTAATCTCTTTGTTCCTCGAGTGATCATTTAAGGTTCCTTCCTTACATGATATGTTAGCATATGAGCTAAATATAGAAGTGACATTGGGCGTGGGTGAACTATTGAACTCTAAACTTACTACATGTGCAATAATTTATATGTATCATTTGGGTGAATAAAAGTGAAAATTATGTTTTTAGTGTTCTTAAGGGATAATAACCCTAAAAATCACTTGAATAGATTTGTGAATAAATTGATGAATCAAACAACACTTCTTCCACTATGTTTATGGTACACATATTTTTTGCCACATTGAAGTCATAGGCATGCATGTTGTACATATTCAGTGAGATAAAAGGAGAGACTATAAACTAGGATAAATTAAAATAACATTTTAAAGATGCATTCATGTTTGGGTTAAAAAATGAAAATTTGAATACATTTTTAAAAAAATTGTAAGATGTAGTGTTAAAATTTTGACACAAAAATAGAGGACATGTTCTATGAGATGACCCTTGAATAAGGCTATGGGAATGTAAGATTTTTGTAAGGGGTTTTATAAAAATAAAGTATAAACAAGTGTAAGTTAAATTCAAGACTCTAAAGATGCATGGGTTCAAAATCCAAGCCATGCGAAGTTTCTTTACAAGGTTGAGGGAGAACAAGGATTAGATGACGTGGCATATCATATGAATTTAGAGACTATCATTGGAGAAAGAGTAGTTAAATGTGCACATCAAGATAAATATAAGTATTATTATCATTTTTTTTATAAAATAATAAAATTTGGGAAAATAATATAAGCCTTATATGGATATTTTGGAGATTATTCTACAAATGCATAGTTTCATGTATCATAGAAATTGTTAGGGAGTTAATGGTTTTGTTTATACATGCTTACCATAAAATGAAATGAATACATGATTCCTTGGGTTAAATGGACATAAATTTGTGTGAGGTATAAAACATGTAAATGAGATGTCATATAATATGAACCCAAACATTTGAATAAAGGTGAAGGGGTGTATATACAAGATGCTCGAAACTGGCATAATCTATTAAATAAAAGAATAAAACTAGGTGAGTCTTATGGTGATGAGTAGTAATAAAGATAGATGGATCAATGTGTGTATATTGCTATGTACTTAATGATGTGTGTGTACAATCTCCATTCACAACACCATTCATGGAGAAATTATTGGAAGGAGTAGTTGGTTGTGAAATCTACACCTTCATAGATGGGTTTTCAATGTATCACCAAATATGAATCATGGATGAAGAAAAATTTAATTCCAATATTGGTATGGAGTGGGTATAATTTTCATATAACATCATTCAATTTGGATTTAATAATGTGCATGTTATGTTCACACACTTTTTTTTTGAAGCATGCAAGGATTTCATACACAAGTTATTATAAGTTCATATAATTGAGTGGATTGTGTATAGATCAGTTAAGGATCAATATGAGAATTTGTGCTTGATGGTTGAGAGGTATATAAAATTTTATATATCCTTTAATGTGAAGAAGTATGCATTCATTATGTTATTTTTTACATTATTGGGACATGTCCTTTGCAAGGAATGAATGTTAGTTAACCATGTGAAGGTAGTGGTGATACAACAACTAAAAGTGTCATGCATGCAGAAGGAGGTGCACCATTCTTGGGTCATTGCATATATTATTATTTTTATTCATAATTATGCACATGTTTTATATCCTTTGAAGTAATTATTGAAGAAATATAATCTTTTTAAGTAGATGGAAATGCAACAAGAGGCATTTGAATTTCTGAATGGAAAATTGGACAATGTTCCAATTTTATAGTTTATAGACAAGAAGATTCCATTTCATGTGTATGTTTGATGCATCTAAATATATGGAGGGAGAAATCCTTGCACCACCTAGGGAAGGAAAATTGATAATCATATTTATTTTTAAAGTAGGAAGCTTATCTAAGGTTGAGAAAAAATATACTAAAATGGAGAGGAAAGTAATAGCAATGGTTTATGAATTGAAAAATATCGAGTAGTATCTTTTAGTGACTCCATTTATGTTTTTTATAGACTATGAGATATTAAAATAATTTATAAAAACACTAGTGTTACATGGATATATTTATCATTATATAGTGTTATTCAAGAAGTATTATTTTCAGTGGCATTGAAACTTGGAAGATTGAATGAAGGATAGAATAATTTGTCACATAATGAGATAGGTGAGGCTATGTGACCAACTAAGTATTACATGTATATAAAATGAAAAGAGATCATATATAAATTTTATAAATCACGTCATCCTTAACTTTAAGGCTAGTCCTGAGTGTCTAGATGATGAAATAAAGAAAGCATTTGGAATTAAGGGTCACATCATATTAGCTAATAAGAGGAGAGTTATGAAAGTTATGGATAGATGAAATATTGTGTAGATATATATTGGAGTATGAACATGCATATATATTGCATGAATGCCATGAAGGCTTCACTAGTGGACACTTTGCAAGAGAGGTAAATTTGTGTAAGATTTTATTGGTTGTGTATTGGTGGCAAACATTATTTAAGGATTAAAATGAATATGTGTAGAAATGTGATATCTAATATAGGGATGTAAAACCCCATATACATGATGAGATACCATTAAACAAAAATTTTGAATAATAAAAATTTGAAAAATGAGATGTAGATTTTTTGAGCTTAATAAACCTTGTTATAGGATGTAGTGGTAAATGTTATGTCATAATAGTTACCAAAAACTTGATAATATGGTTTCAGGTTACACTTACAAAGGATTATATAGTATAAAATACTAATAGACTCTCTTGGGAAAATATCATAACAAGGTATGGATGTCCTCTAAGTTTAACAAGTGATAGAGGGAGTCATTTTCTTGTGGAGATGGTGCAAATTTTGTTAGAAGATTTTATGGTTGTGCATCATAATAAAACACCATATCATCCATTATAAAATGGTATGTTTGAGTCCTTTAAAAAAATACTAGGAACTATGCTCACTAATATTTGTGATGTTAAGTGTAAATATTAGGATGATTAGGGTTTGAGTATCTTATAAGCCTATGGAAGAAAATAACACAATTTTTTTTATTTTTTTTGTAGTTTATGTTCATTATTATGTTTGTATATTGTAATAAGTGAAAATTTTACTATAGTTATAGTTAGGTGAATTGAGTGAGGGGTATTTCAAGATGATTATGTTTTACATCTAAATATATTTTGGGGGGATAATCATGTACAATGAAGATATGAAAATAAGTGGAGGCATGGCTCCAATTAATTTAAAAAATAATCAATGATCAATGAAACTAAAAAAAAGATGAAGCACAAGATGATTTAGCACATATTTATTATGGGATAAGGGAAATCCAGATTGCTTAGTGGGATGTTTTTTGAAGATTTATGAAAAAAAGAACATAAACGTGTAGATGAAGTATGTTGTGTAATGGAATTATAATGAATAATGTGACAAGCACAATATTTTTGCACATAGTAGTGGGATGAGGTATAAAATTTACAAGAGTTACATGTATATAATAACTAGAATATTCTAGAGAAGACAAGTGGGAAGTAGTGTAAAACATTCACATTTTTAAAAATTCAATCATTGGATGACAAAAATAGAAATGGTTTGTGGATAGTTGGTGTACTTAATAAACCAAAGGATATAATGGAAAGGGGATATCATTTGAGAATCATATAGTATTTGTGATGTTCAAAGATCCAGATAGTGTTCTTGCATAGAAAGGAGACCTAAGGAATATTAGAAAACTAATTTGCATAGGAGATTTTTGAATCATTAGAGGATATAACATCATTAAAGGAGTACAATAAAGGGTTGATCTAGTGATAAGGGTATTATCAAAGGTAAACCTATTGTTCAAAAAATTGTGTAGAGTTAGAATATAACAAAATTGGAAAAGAAGAAGATAATGCAAATAATAACACCTCTAGTGGACGAATAAGAAAAGTATCCATATTAGTAAGCAAAGTAGATGTCGAGGAAAAAAACTAGGGTAAACTAAAAAATACTTAGAATAGATATTATATAAAATCATGTTACACAAAAGGGGACAAGAATATTGAATTATTTTAAGATTGAATTATGAAGGTTTTAGAGGAAGTACACATAGGTGAAAAATTATGCAATATCTTTAAGGAATACATGATTGAAGATTTAAATCACAAGAGGGTATAAATTAATAAGGATATAATTTTATAATTGAATGCACCAAGAATATTGAATGATAGGGTTAATGTGATAACCCATTTCAAAGGTATATGGATACTCAAACTATGGGAGTTACCCTATCTCAAGAAGCCAAACAAGTTGACAAGAAGATTGTTGTCTATAAAACACAATAGAAGGATACACTTTTATTGAAGAAGTATGAATATATCACCAATACAATTGATCTAAGTTACATGGATAAATAATTAAGGTGATGATATGAATGCAACATTATTAGAGAATGATAACATTGATGCAGTGGTAGTGGAGTTAGGTTTTCATTGATGGTATACTATTAGAGTTGAAAGACATCTCCACTTTTCTAGCTTAGGTATATGCACATTTGATCAACATATAGATAACCATTATGAAGTGATGGTAAGTTTCTTCCATCCACATTATACATTGCTTAACACATAGCAAAGAATGGAGTAAACTAAACTTTTCCAATTATATAGCCAAGAAGATTAATTAGGAAGTTGAGAAGGCACATTTTCAAGAGAAATATTTATGTGGGGAGTTTACTTGATTTTAATGATATAAGAGGAGGTAGGCATCCCATATGGATATACATATAATATTACATAGGATAATAAGTTATGCACATAAAATTATGCCATGCACTATTGTGCAGATTGGATGATTGGCATCTACAAGGTAAAAATGTTAAAGCAGTTCAATAATATGAACCAAGTGTTTGGAACCAAAAATAGAGTGCACAAGTTGTTGGTTAAATAATACAAAGTGTATCCTACAAACTATTTAATGAAACATTACATGTTGGTAAAATTCATGGATCAAGATGGAAAAGAGGGATCCAAGATGAGGTTTCTATATATAATGTTTATGTAGTACATAGAGAGAGCATTGATGATATTGGATGGAATTCCAATGGGTAAATTTGAAAACTAAATAAGTGGATAAGGAGAGGATATGATTTAGAAATAACTTCATCACAATGGGAAATAGTTAAAAAATATGAAGACTCTAAGGATGACAATTTGGTGTTAAAATATATGCAAGAATTCATCTTAAATGAAGTACAGTGTTCATTGATGCACATGTTGAAGCAATTATATGTTAGACCTAATTGAATGGATAAACCACTAACTTGAAAGAAGGATAATTGTGTTACATAGGTGAAGGAGAAAAATAAAATAAAGAAAGAAAATAATTGAATATCAAATAATAAAAGTAAATATGGTACACATGACAATGAGAAGAGAAAGACATAAATGAAGGAAGAGAGACAATAAGTTTATGAATCCAAATCTAAAGAGGGGTGATTGGGGAATATATTATCTAAATGGATCACAAAAAACCCTTTCCTAATGATAGTAATGTCACTCAAACCTCAAGTAATAGGAAATCAAGGGGAGACATGAAGAATAAGAAGAAGAAGAATAAATTTGCAAGAGAAATTTTGCCAACCATATTGAAGAAGCATAAGAAGGACAAAGACAAATAAATGCACATGAAGGTGAGTACATCAGATATCAAGGAAGGGGAAGCACACAATATCATGGAATTTAATTTGATTAGGTAGATTACACTATAATACATAATTTAAACTTTGTTCTTTTTTACATTACAATCTAGATATATAACTGTGAGATTTCATTTTATCAGGTAGATTACACTATAATAGAGAATTTAAACTTTGTTCTTATTTAGTATTGTTTACACATCACACTATTTTGGGTGTTCCTTTATCATCCATTAAAGGTTACATAAGTTTTGGGTGAAGCATATTCATTTATTTCATCTTAGACTTGTCAAAACCTCATATTTATCTTGTTGTACATATTTTGAGTTGTTGTTTGGTTTTTTTGTCTAGTGTTTATTTAGTTTCTAGAAGTGTGTATGCATAATAATTTTCTATCTCCTTGTGTAAATTCACCCCTTTTGATTTTTCCATTTTCTAAGTGTCTCTACTTATTCAATTTCCATCATCTTATCTAATATTATCAATTTGAGTTTTTTATGTGATTAACATTGTTAGTTTGTTTTTATCATCCTATAATTCCCCTATGTTAGTCTTATGATTTTGGCTTGTTTTCTTATAAATTTATGAGACATTTCTAGCTTATTAGCTCATTGTTGTAAATCCTTAGTAAGTGTATTTCTAGCCCATAATTCATGGCATTCAATTTATAATGTCTACCCAAGTCCTTCTGTTGTCACTTGTCATTACCCTTCTTTATTTCAATCAATTTTAGCCTTGTATTATGTTTTTTTTTTTTGAGTTGCATATATCATTTTTAGAAAAACATCTTTAGTCTATCTTATTTATATTTGAAAACACAAAAACATATAAATATATCATTTTAAATTAATTTATTTATATTAAATAATATATATATTTAGAAATAATAATTCTTATAAGTAATCATTATATTTACGTCATTTTTTATCTTCCATTTACAATTATTTTTTATTTTATTTATTTAATCTAAGTAATTTTATTTATAAGTTCATATTTTGTTCTGTGTTGCTCTCAATTTCTTCATTTTTTCATCCTTTACTCCCTTTTTGTGATTCTTTAAAGGCAATTCCAACCTCAATGCATATTATATTTTCCTAAAGTAATTATGCCTAACCCTAAATTTTCATTTAAACCCATATTAACCAAGAGATTAAACACATGATGTTTATTACTCCTCTCTTTTCCCATCATCTCATTACTTAGTTAGACACCTTGAATTATCACCTAAAAGCTATTGATGAATACTTGGCTTAGTACGCCCAAGTTCCTTTACCTATTATACTCAAGTTCATTCTTGCTCAACTCATACATATTCAACTCAAACTAGTTCAACCCATAATTCTTAAAAAATAAAATAAACCAATCCCAATATCTTATATCCCCCTTCTTCCCTTTTCTTTTGGTTGTCTCAACCCAACCTAGAGAATTTGAGTGCACATGGACTACATGTTGTTTTCCCTATGTAAAAATTTGTGTGAACTCAAAAGGAATGATTTTCCTTCAATTTTCCTCTTTTATTTTTGATCCTCTTCTCTCTTGTATTTTTTACTAGGGTTTTTATAGACCCTTTGAATATCTCTATAACAAAGAGACCCTTATGCCTAGTTGTCATCTAAAAATTTAGGTAGGCTCCTAATCAAGTCTCCTTAAAGGATTGGCCTCAGAATGCCTATTAATCATAGGTTGATCATTAAATCATGGGGATGGATATCCCCTCCTCTATTACCATCTAACAATGGGGTGTCATCTTGGAATAAATTCATACCTCAACCAATGAATCTTTCATTGCTCACAACAAACATGGTTTAAATGACATAGCATTCATGATTGTTAATAGAGGAGTGTATCCCTACCTTTTTACCACTCCCCACACTAAAATTCCAAAATCTTGATTTTGAAAAAGAATCTAAAATTGAGAAATACAATGAGAAAATTAGACAAATGGAAGAAGACCTCATCTACATGAATATTATCAAAGCTATCAACAATGTTAACATTGCTTATAACTTGCCACTGATTGACAAGTTATAACCATAGTAGTTCACCATTAGTTTCAATCCATCCCTACACCTTATCAAGGCCCTTAATCTCAACTCTCTTTCTAAATTATTCTAATTAATGGGGCACCAATTCTACCCAACTAAATTTCATCTCAATTCAATGGTGTGACTATTGCATTCATTATAACCTTTGTGGATTGCATTTGTGATCAAAAGGTGAATCACATTATCTTCACATGAGTCTGTAACTTATGATAAAATGATAAAATCATTACATCCCCCCAAATATGGATATGTGGATTTCAAATATATGAGATAGTCTTTTTTATTTCCTATTCATCCAAACTCACTAGGATTTCTTCTTAGTACCTCCAATGCCACTTATGGGTTTACTTCTTCAACATCCTAAATAAGATATATCCTATATTCATATGTACTCCAAGTCAACTCCTATGGAGAAATATATATTTCATTACATGAATCAAACCCCCTCTTTTTCATGACCCATTTTATTTTTTCTAACATTATTAAGCTCTTACTTATCCTTCTCTCTCATCCTTGATTTATTCACCATACTTTATATAGAACCATGGCCATGAACACCTATCTAGAATATCCTTAAGGAGATGCACAACATGGATATCATAATTTTTTCCTTTGCCTCACCCTTTTCCTGATCTCCCAAAATGTATGGATGAGGATGATCCTAATTCTCATATAAAGTATTTTTCCATGGTTTTGAAGGAGTTCCTCCCTTGGGATTCTATTATTACTAAAATATTCTTAAATACCCTAGATGGGATTATTTTAGATTGACACTATCACATGTATGAAGGATAAATACATTCCTTCAATAAAATCATCTTGGAGCTCATAAAAATATTTGATATGAATAATATTATTTCCATTGGTATCTAATAATTTATACACATGTCAAACAAGAACCTAATGAGTTAGTTTCCCATTTTTTCACAAGATGATGTGAAGTTTTTTTTCCTTAGTCTTTTCCCTTCATATGGATCTACTTAAAATGTGTGATGTATTTAGTCTTTCCATAAATAAAGAGATGTGATAGGATGTGAAAATTTTTACCTATAGATCATACAAGGATGCCTTAGATAGTGCCCTTAGATATTGTCCAACAACCATTGATAGTGGTCATAAGCCTTATGGGCCCAATGGGAAAATTTCCATCCCCAAAAAAAATAACCAAAACAAAAATTAGAATGATGGGAGATATCAAAATAATAACCCTAGCCTCAATCATCAATCATAATTTAAATTCAATAAAAAATGGGGTCATAGACAACAACCAACATAGATACAATAATCAACCCAACAATAATGGAAAAAGTAATGGTGTTCCTAAAAACATAAAAAAAAAAGTCCCTCACAATTAATTTTATTAAATTTTAAATAATTTTTTATTAAAACCAAAATTAGAAGCTGAATAAAAAATATATAATGCAAATTGATTTCTAGATCAATGCCAATATAAAAATTAGAACCAAGACTAGTTTCAAAATAAATTTCATAGCTTTAATAAAAATAAAAGACCTAGAGAGCATGAACCTCATGAATATTTCTTATTTAAAAAAGTAGTGGGTTATGATATGAACACTTGAATATAGTATAAAAATTTCATCCAAATATTTCTTAAGGACCATTAACAAATTTTCATAAATATATTCTTCCAAACCATGCCATAAAATCCTCTTTGAAATAGACTTAGGCTAGTCAACCCTCAAAACCCCAATTTTGGGATTTACCAAAATACATTCTAAAACCATTCATAATGAGGGTGCTATATTCTATGTCATTCCACTCCTTATTGATCCAAAGTATCACCTTCACAACCTATGACCACCTCTAAATCCTTTTCAGACAAAAATCCCAATATGACTTCATTGTTTAGACAAAAAAAGGAAAAATAAGCTCACAGGTTTAGTAGAACTTGAGACTGAATAAGAAGTGAATATAATCACTCATATCCAAGATTACATTTCCCAACCTACTAAATATTATTATTTTATTTAAGATATTTTAGTGGCTTTGACATTAGTTTTAGCTTAAAATTTGATTATGTATCTCACCAAAGATTTTCTCATTTTTTTTTAATTTGTTAAAAAAATATGTTTCCCATATATCAACCTTTCTATAGGCCTTAAGGGTTGGAATTTTTTTCAATATTACATCTCCTATCAAGGCCTAAATTAATCACATTGATCTTAATGTTCACATACCTACCAATTATATAATGACATTAATTTATTCTTCATGATGGTGTAGTTTACTTACGAAGGTAAGATAACCCATAAAGTAAATCCTAATTTCAATCTCCAAGTTTGGGTTTATAATAACTATGTTAAGAGATCCATGGTGGATGACAGGGAAGTTGTGAATATTACTCCCATTTTTTTCTATACAAAATGGGTTACATTGAAACCAACTACATCACTAACCATAATACCCTTTGGTGGTATGATAGCCTCAAATCAACTTCTATTAAGATGATTATCCTACTTGTCACTTTTGGGCCCAAATTATTCCCACAAAGTTATACATTATAGATAAGGATATAAATTATAACATGATTATATCAAGGCATTGGATCCATTAGATGAATGGCATATTATATATGTTATTTTATGAAATATTATTGTTACACTTGTGAAAAAATTTGATTGCTCACAATGATCCTAACCCTTTTTATGTCCACTAACCCAACACCACAAAGAAATCAAGGATGCCTGTTGATTATCAATTACCTTTGAATCAATTATAAATCCTCCTCTTCATCCTCCTCCTAAATATCATATTTAAGACCCTATTAATAGGCATGTGATTTATACCAAGTAGGTTCCAAATGTTTAATTAAGATTCATAAAGTGTCACATCCAAAAAAATTTGAGGAATAAATTTTAGTAGTTTATATTTCCACTCACACGAGCATAGTCGAGCTACTTGAAAATTATCGATCATTATTTCTCCCCTTTTATCCTCACTCTAGTTAGACTTGCACCCTTAAGGATTTTTCTTCCATTTCAATCCTAATATTAATGGATTTTGACCATGTGAATGTTAGTGATGAAATTTTTTATACCCTAGAGACTAAGGTCTCAAAGTTCCCCTTTTGGATTCCCAAAGACTACATCATTAAAATGTACATCAAGAGGAAGAAGCCCCCTCATTAGGGAAGTTTCCTTTCACTGGGAATTTTTGAACCTTTCAAGTCAATTGGGATAATTTTCATCTAAGTGTGGGAAGAGGTGTGATTCTAACTTCCACTAGACTTTGCTTACATCAATGACATGGATAAGTATGAAGATCCTATTGTTGGGACTTTTTTTTGCCAAAAGGCTCATAATATAGACTATAAGATACTTCAAGTATTTATATCTAGTTATTAACCAAGTCTCTAACATTTATGACACTAAATTAAAATGTCCCAAAATTTATCAATTTTTTATGTGTGTGTCATGGATAAGGACTTGGATTTGTTGTATATTAAGGCCATTCCTAGAGATAATAACAAATTAAAAAATGTATTAACTTTTTCATTTTCTATGTTCAATCCTCTTGATCATATTTCAAACACCAATTTCATTGTTATAGTGAGATTTGAACCACCATTCAATCCAAATGAAGTTCCTATTGTCTTAGCCTATGTAGATAAAAAGGATGATCTCATTGATTTAGACTTGAATGAGAAAAATGAATTCATTCTTGGGTTTATCCATGTATATGATGAACTTCTAAAAAAACATTAAATAAGAGAGGTTTATCCTTATTTCCTCAATGTTTGGGGTATTCTTACAACAATGAGATATTTGACATCATGGAAGAAGAGTTATAATATCCCATGCCCCACCTAAGTTCTAAGAAGGGGTCATTTATCATATGGAAGATAATACTAAGATTAATGTTGGTACTAAGGATAAGTTGCTCATCATCAAGTTAGGGGCCACCCTTACCCTAGAGGAGGTTTAGGCCTACACCGAACTAATTATTGATTTTGTTAATTACTTCACATAGGAACAATTTGGCATGCCCATGATGAATCCTTACATAGTGGTGAAAAATATAATCACCAAACTAGGTGCAAATCTGATTAAGTAGATGATAATATATATTTAACCCAAAGTGTATTTTATGGTAAAATAATAATTCAGCAAACTTATTAAGGTTTGATTCATCAATCTAGGAAATTATTCCATGTGGATCTCAAATATCATTTCCACTCTTAAAAAGAATTATTATATTGGGTTATGAATTTAATTCATATATATTAACAAGTGTATCCCAAGGATGATTTTCCTCTACCTTCGATAGACATCATTATTTGTGCTACAACTAGTTATGAGATTATATCCCTGATGGATGGATTTTAGAGATACAATCAAATATTCATCTCAGAGGAAGATAAAAGAAAAAAAACCTTTACCAACCCTTGGTGGAAATTATATGACACTCTCATGCACTTTGGCATTAAAAATATGGATGCCTCATACCGAGGGCCACAACCCACATTTTTAATTACCTAATCCACATCATTTTAGAATACCATTTGGATGACCTTTTGAGAAACTCAAAGAAGTTATTTAATCATGTTAATGACTTATGGACCATATTAACTCATCTTAGGGAATTCAAAATCAAACTCAACCCTGATAAATTATTCTCTAGAGTTATGACCAAAAAAATCCTAGGATACATAGTTTATAAATGTGTGATCGACATTGATTGTGTAAAATTAGATGTTATCTAAGACATGTTCCCCCCATAAGACAACATGGTACTTTATCTTTGATAAACTTATGTATATTCTAAGTTTCATCTTAAACCTCTAATAAATTGTATACCCTATCAATGGGTTATTTAAAAATTAAATCAATCTCACATGGACCAAAAATTCATAAGAGGATTTCAATGTTATAAAGAGGTTTATGGTCCCCCTGTCAACACTTATGCCACCTAGGTTAGACAAAATTATCATCCTTTACTTAATGATATATAAAGTGAAATTTGATTCATTAGTCACACTCTGATATACTATAAGATGAGATAAACTCAACCAGAGAAAGAGTTTTTGGTGATTTATTCACCGCCAAATTCTTAAGGTATTACATTTTAAATCAATAAATTTAGGTCATCATCAAATCTGATAAATGTTATTATCCTATAATTTTATATTTATGAAATCATGTCATTTTATCTAGCTCACCTATGTCAATAATTTTTATAGTGAAACTCCAAATTATAATTGATTGACTGGTCGATTCACCTTTAGACAATTATGAGTTGGTAGATAACAGTTTCCTTAATGAGCATATCATATTCATGAACATTTTTCTGATAGATAAAAACTTTTGGTATGCATACATCAACAAGTTTCTCATTGATCAATCTTATCCAATGAGATTCACTTCTCAATTGGATAATAATCTTTCCCATAGTGACATCTAAGTATGTCTTGATTGGTTATGTTTACTATAATTGAGCCTTTGATAGAATCCTACTTGGATGTGTTGATTAGGTCAAATCCCTTAGAGTTATTATTGGATTCTACCATGGAATTTGTGATGGTCAAGCAATTACCAGGAAGATCCACTATGTGGGATATTTTTGGCCCACCTTAGATCATGATGTCAAGTATATGAGGAAGTATCTAAAAAGTCAATAATTTTCTCACACCATACGTATTCCATATTAAGTTATACAATTCATAATTATTCCTTGGTACTTATCTACTAGGGGCCTCAATCTTATCTGAAATCTCACTCTAACTTATTCTAATTGGCACCATCACATTATCACTACCATAGAGTAATTTATGAAGTAGATAGAGGCCATGCCTTTGACTAAGTTCATACAACCTATCATATTCAAATTTATTATGAATTATATTATTTATATACTTGATGCACCTCAAGTTATTATCTTAGATAATGGCTTCCCTTTTAAAAATATTGATGTTAGATAACTTTGCTATATGTTTCACATTTCTTCCATTTACTACCCTTAAACTAATATAAAATTTGAAGAAATAAATAAGACTCTCAATTTAATTATGGTTAATAATTTTAAAGACAATAAATACTATCACCTTTAGTTTTATTCTACCTTATGGGCCTATAAAACCAACATCAATACTCCTATGGGGGTAATCCTATATTCCTTTGTCTTCAGTTATAATTATTTTTTCCCATTAGAAGTTGAGATTCTAAGCCTCTGAGTGTCCATCTAATGTATAATAATCCCCAATATAGATAAATATTTAATCACCCAAAAAATAACTAAGTATTATTTTATGAATAAGTATCAACATAGGCACATGGATCTACACACACAAAAATGAAAATAAGATAGTTGTGTAGAAGTTGGATAGAGTTTTTTTTCAAAGGAATTTTGTTCATATTTTTTATGCCATTTCATAGAGGAATTTATTTTTCACCAATTTTTTCTAAGTGATATTCAATACATAACCACGTGAAACTTATTGGGCACACAACCACATGGCACAATGAAAATCAAGGTGAGCACTTATTGTCAGTGCAACAACACAACTTTTCAAATAAGGAACCTTCCATCCCAAAAAATGTGGAGGTTAGAGTTACTTAGAGAATAAAATACTTTCACATGTAGGCATCATCATGCCAAAATAGAAGACTATGCTAAGGAAACTTGTTACGTGGGGAGGATGAGACAATTTTAAGCAAGTTGACTCCAAAGTTCTTAGAATAGATCTTTAACTCAAAAAAAAATTATAAATGTATTCAAGGGACACATGTCACTCATATGAAATTGAGGGGGAAATAATCAAACCATGGGGATACATGATAGGTTATAATATGTTGCATACATCTCTCTTGACATGTAGCATTTGGAGGATCATATATAGAAACATGATGAACAAGGCATTAAGCAACTCATTCTAAGAGAGATCTTAGAGTGGAGTTTTCTAATAGAAAAAGAGATCATAGGAAGAAGTCATAATGGTTGAAGTGTGAATGTAAGTCTAAGAGACTTCATTGTTATAGAGAGATAAGCTTGAATTTTTTAGCTTGATATCCAAGCATATCCCATAGATAATGCATTATAATAAATTTATGTAAACCATTGTTTACATGAACACACACACACACACCAAAAAACACCCTTAACCTATATCATCCATAGGAATATGTGTGATGACCTATTTCACACTCTTCATTTATAATTGCATTCATGAGTTAGTTATTGATTTAGGTTGACTTACTTAAGATCTAGGGGTGGGATGAATAGTTGTGAATCTACCAATTATTTTGGTATATAGGGAAGATTTTGGTTTACTCAAATCATAATATTCGTGAATTATATTCTTAATGTAATATTTTCTAGGTTCCTCCTCGAAGTGTCTTGTCATATATTCATAGATTTTTCTATACTTATGTTATATTATGATCTATTTACTTTAATGTAAATTAATTTCATTACAAGTGGTATCAAAGCATCAATTTTGGTAAAGAATTTTGTATCATCTATATCTCAAAATCCATCATAATTTTTTTACCATTTTATTCCTAGTGTTGGAACATCATCTAAGGCATCAAAACTAAAAGTTTTAAGCTTTTAAGATCATTTTTTAAGAAGTTATCACCTTTTTACTATTTTCATCAAAAAAATTCGAAAATGTGTAATCTAAGGAATTTTTCTAATTTTCTTACATTTTTATAAAGCTTGAAGATATACAATGGGGTCCGATTCTAGCTATTTTCTGATTGGAGGCTTAAAATTTTGAAAACCAACAAAAACTCAATCCAAATTTTAATGTTCATCAACATCCCCCAAACCAACTATAAATCATTGCTACTTAGCCCAATCAAGGAGGATCTTTGGGTCACATTATTTTACAACCTAACTAGAGTGGATATTCAGCCAACACAATCCAAATACAAAACATTTAAGGAACATATAATAAAATTATAAATTTGAAAGTTAAATGGAAAGGATCCAATTACTTGGATCAACAAAATGGATAATTTATTTGATGTACATCAGATCTCATGTGGATAAAAAAATTTAATGGCATATTTTTATTTAGAGTTAGAGTAGTTCATTTGGTATAAATGGCTTTTCACTCAAAATAAAAATAAGGGTCTTATTGCTACTTGGTCAATGTTCACAAATGAGCTACAGATGTACTACCATAATAGTGTAATAAAGAACTACTTTACCCAACTTTCAAAATTGTGACAATTAGGGACAATCAAGGATTATATTTAGCAATTATAGAACCTATCTTTACACATGGATGACATATCAAATGACAACATAAATTATTTATTTTTGGGTGGTCTCAAGGATACAATCCAATTAGATGTTCACATATTTAATCCAAGTTTATTATTTAAATAAATGGTATTTTCACTTTAATTAGAAGAAAAACACCTTGTAAAATAAAGGGTTTTTGATACTAACAAAGAGTGCATGGGTCCAACACAATCATTCCCTTAGCCTAACATATTGAATCCTCATTAAATTGAAGAGAAATGATCAAAAGTATTATGTTTCAATTGTGATAGCAAATGGAGAAAAGGTCATAAATGTGTTGAGAATAAATTATTCTACATTTAAGGGGATAATAAGGAAATAGATAATGATGAAGCATTTGGTGAAGAAGATGATGTGCTAGACTCATAATTTGAAGATTCCAAGTCAACTATTTCATGCCATGCACTTTTTGGTATTAGCACTCCATAAACCCTCAAAGTGTAGGTTACCTTAAAAAATAAAAGGTGACTATGTTTATTGACTTAAGGAGTACACATAATTTCAAAAATAATAAGGTGGTAGAATGCTTGAATTATTTTATTTACCTAACTCTTGAATTTAAATTCATGATTATAGATGGGGGCATAGTCAATTATTTTGAGAAATGCCATAATATTAAGATAGCAATGGGAGACTAAAATCTTGGTTATCCAATGTTTTTTATTCCCATGGGTGGAGAAAATATTTTTTTAGGAGTCTAATGACTCACAACCTTGGGCATGATAGAGATAAATTTTTAGGAGATCTTCATGCACTTTCATTCTGAAGGAAGACATTTAAACTATAGGGACTTTGGGGAAAATATCCATAATTGGTTAGTTCTTATAAGATGCAGAAGATTATTTGAAATGGGTTGAAGTATTTATCGCACAGTTGTTCTCCGTAAAATTTCAACCAACCAAGATCTCTACACATCATAATCTATAAAGGATTGTTGATGACCATTCAACCATTTTTGAAGAAATGCCAAAATGACTACCACCAAGATGAGATCATGATCATGCCATTCAACTTTTCCCTAGTAGTCAACCACCAAACATTAGACCTTATAAATATCCATATGCTCAAAAGAGTAAGATTGAAAATATGGTATAACAAATGTTAGAGACTAGTTCCATTAGACATAGCCAAAGTGCATATTCATCCCTAGTGGTCATGGTACATAATGAGAATGATACTTGGAGGATGTGTCTAGATTATAGAGAACTCAAAAAGTGTACCACCAAAGTTAAGTTCCCTATCTTGATAATTGATGATTTTTTGGATGAGATACATGGTGTTGTCTAATTTACAATAAGATCTTAGTTTTGATTACCATCAAATTTGGATCAAATATGAGGATATCCATAAGACAACTTTCATAACTCATGAAGGACATTATGAGTTTTTTGTAATGCCTTTTGATCTTATAAATGCACCATCTACATTTCAGAGTTTGATGAACATTTTTTTATGTCATTTTATATAGATTTGTATTGATCTTATTTGATTATATCATAATATACATTAAGACTTTGGAAGAATATTTATAGCATGTGAATGAGGTACTAATAATTTTTTAAAAGCACCATCATTATAAAAAATCTTCCAAGTATTATTTTGGATTAAACTAAGTGAAATACTTGGGTCACAGTTTTTCACATGAAGGATTCAAATTAGACCTTCAAAATATCAAAGCTATGATAGAGTGGTAGGTGCAAAAATCTGTCAAAAACCTTTGAGGCTTTTAGGGGTTAATAGGTTACTATCAGTGATTTGTGTAAATTTATGGTAGCATAATAGCCACACTCACAGCCTTATTGAATAATGACTCTTTCCATTAGATTTAAAAATCCACCAAGGCATTTGAGAAGCTGAAAGAGGCCATGTGTACCACTCCAATTTTGACTAACATAGATTTTTCAAAGACTTTCTTTATTGAATGTGATGCATCATGATCTATAATTGGGGCCATACCCATGTAGTAAGGAAGATCCTTTAAATTTGAGATTCATCAACTCAAGGGTAAGAATATGTTAAAGTTGATCTATGAGAATGATATAATGGCTATTCTTACTTTAATTGAATAATTAAGACCTTATCTAATGGGTGGACACTTTAAGGTAATGAATGATCATGATAATCTCAAATATTTTTTGGAACAACAATTATCATCAGAAGAATAAAAAATAGGGGAATAAAATTTTTGGATATGACTTTTAAATAATCTAAAATAAAGGAAAACATAATTTTGTAGTATATGCACTCTCTAGGAGGGATGAACCCATAGAGGAATTATTGTGTGTAATGACCATTTAGAAGGTGGATAGGTTGTATGAGGCATGATCTAAATGCAAAAATGACATGGGTACACATGATTTTATTTAAAATCTCTAGGAGTGCCTCAAATAAATTTGAGTGGAAATGGAATACCTTATGCTATAAATATCAGTGATACCTATGCAATAATTATTCCCTCAAACACAAGATACTTATAAAGCTTTATGCATCTCCAATTAGAGGGAATTCCATATTTTTGAAAACTTATAATCGAATCAAGAAGGATTTATTTTTGGAAGGACTCAAGGGGGATATAATTTTTTTTAGTTGAATACATAATGTGCCAATAAAATAAGGGTGAAACCATTAAGATGTTGGGTCTTCTAAAACCTTTATCCATTCCTAGCTAGCGGTCAGAGGAGATATCCATGGATTTTATATCAGGTTTACCTAAGTTATAAGGTAAAAATGTCATCATGGTGATAGTAGATAGGTTCAAAAAATACACCCACTTTTTTTCTTTATCATAACCATTTATAGCCAGTACAATAGCTAACCATTTTCTAGATACAATTTAAAAGCTACATGGTACCCCCAAGATCATAGTGAGTGATCATGAGCCATTTTTTACAAGTCATTTTTGGACTAATTTCTTTTCATGTTTGGTTAATCATTTGGCTCATAGTTCATATTATCATCCTTAATCTTATGGTAAAATAGAGGTTGTTAATAAATGCCTATAGGCTTATCTTCATTGTTTCACATTAGATAAACAAAAAAGGGGTTCATTAGTTATCACTAGTTGAATGTTGGTATAACACTTCCTTCCACATCTCTTCCAAAATGTCTCCATTTATGGAAATATATGGTTACCACCCCCTCCATCACCTCATACTTACTGGTACAGACCAAGATTCATGTTATGGAAGAACACATTCAATACCAATAATAAGTCCTCATTAGTCTTAGACATTATTTATCCATGGCACATAATGGAATGAATTAATGAGTAGATCAACACCATAGCAATGGGAATTTTTAAGTGGGTGATTTGGTATTTGTATATATACAACCATATAAGAAATTTTCCTTGAAGAAATTTTTTAAAAAAAAAAGATAATAAAATCTCTCCTAAGTATTATGGTCCTTATCAGATCCTAAAGAAGATTTGCAGTGTCACATATAAGTTAGAGCTACCCCAATCTACTCGCATGCATCTAATATTTCATGTTTATTACTTAGAAAAGGTAATTAGACATATAATATCTACACAAGATGAGTTACCTGAACTAGATGAGGAAGGTTGGGTAACTCTCAAACTTGAGAATACCCCTTAGAAATGTACTAAAAAGTTACAAACTAGAGAGATTATAGAGTATTTTATCAAGTGGAAGAATTTGCCTAGTGAGGATGCCCCATGGGAGGATACCACATTTATGCAATAACATCCAAAAATTTTCAACATTGAGGGCAATGTTTTTTTTAAGGGGGGCATGTCACACACTTAACTATAACATCCAAAGGGACATATGTGATCTGACCTATGACACACTCTTCATTTGTAATTGTAATAATGATTTTATTTATTCTGTTAGGTTTACTTACTTAATATCTAGGGGTGGGATGAATGAGTGTGACTCTAACTATTATTTTAATATATAGGTATGAATGTGTCTCACTAAAATCATCATATTTTTGAATTACATTCTTATTTTAATATTAAGGAGGTTGGCCCTCAAAGCAGCTTGTCATATATTATGATATATTTTTGTTATATTGTGATCTATTGTTTTAATTATGAAGTAATTTAATCACACACACACACACACACACACGACCAAATCCTTTATGTTTTTTATATTAATTTTATGTTTATGTTTATCTAGATGTTGAGTTAGGGATTTCGTTCATTGGAAATGCCCTCCATGTGACTACACTAAATGGTATCAAAGCATATATTTGAACCTTGTGGCATGTGGAGAGCGAAGCTACTTGTATGGGATTATGATTAGAGACATTAAAATAATAGAATTCATTCTTAAAAAATATAGGATTCTACCTAAAATATTTTTTGGTAGAGGATGCATTATAGTATCAAACATAGTTAGTAGGATCGATGAAGTCTTAGATGTTTTTCAAGTCATTCAAATATGACTATAAATTTTGGAAGAAGACAAATGCAAGGTTTTAATTTGAGAGATGATCAAATAAATACCAAAGAATAAAATTAGTGCATAAAAGGTGAGGGAGAATATGAAGATGAATAAGTGCACATAGATGTTATAAAAAGTAGGCTTCTGAGAGCTATCTCATAGTTTTGGCCTAATGTAAGAGTGGATGTGCCATGTTTTTTAGAAACTTTTAATCCTAAATATATCTTTTATTGGCTCACTAACATTGAAGATTGTTTTGAGTTTGATGACATAAGTGACTTTTAGAGGGTGAAGATCATGTCTACAAAGTTGAAGGATCATGCAACACTTTGATGGAAGGAAGTTCATAATTAAATAATAAGAAGAAGAGGAAAGGAGAAGATAACCAAGTGGAAAAAATAGTTTTCAAGATGAAAGTTAAAAGCCTATCTGTTAATTACCAGATGGATCTATTTAAAAAAATTCAAAATATAAGATAAAAGGATCTATGTATCATTGAGTACATGATCAATAATTTTTAAAGTCACTATTGGATCTATAAATAGTGAAGTGGACCCAAAAAATGTCATAAGATATCTAAATGAATTGAGATTTATCACCCAAGAGAGTTGAGCATGGCTCAAATCTAGACTATGAAGGAAGTGTATTAGTTTACACTTAAATTTGAGGTAAAGTTGTCACCTAGACAACAAAATTATATGTAAGGAAATGTAATGTTTATGTGTAGAGGGGGAAGATTAAGTTATATAATAAACTATAAAAGTTAATGAGAGAAAATATTTTGTGTAGTGTTACACACACATATGAGCAAGGTGATACATGTGATATAGATGAAGGTTGTGCATGAGGAAGTAGATCCTACCTATGTAAAGGATGTAAAATTTTGGAAGAGGAAGGGGAAGAGGATTCCTAGGAATGTGTTTTATATGTGGACAACCTGGATAAAGAGCATATGAATGTCCTCAAATTAAAAGTGAGGTTAGAAGAAGATTAGAAGATGATGATTTCATATCTAAAGCTAGCCAAAGAAATGGTATTTTTTGAATAATTCTTAAACCATTAGGAAAGTTTTGAAAAGTGATTTTAGGTAGTGGAACCAAAACTAATTTGGTCACATGTGATATGGTATAAAATGTTTAAAAAAAAGTGGCACACCAAAATCCTTACAAGGTGTCATCTATATAAAAAAATCCTTTAGATAATGATTAATTAGAAATTCTCAGTGATATTATAGATATGTGCATATAGATATGAGGTTTGGTGTTATATAATGCTAAAGGACATGTGTCATATAATATTGGGGAGACCTTGGAAGTTTGACCCAAATTATGTACATGATAGAAGGTAAAATATATACTACATAGATCAAGACCGAAATAAATTCACTTTGAGTCCATTGAAGGACAAGGAAAAATAATGGTGCAATAAAATTTGTTCACATGTATTGATGGTGTTAGGAAACAAATTCCTAAAGAAGTATAAGAGGAGAGGTAATTATTTTTTCTAATGCCCAATATGACACAATAGGATCACATAGGCACATATGAGGTGGAAAAACTTTCATGCAATGTAAAGGAGTTATTGAATGATTTTGTGAAGATTGTTTTGAGTGAATTTCTAGATGAGTTTTGAAAGATGCCAAGTATCAATCATGAGATTGATACAATACCTAAATAAAAAAATTCAAACAAGATAGCATACAAATTGCATACTAATGAGAATGAATAGATGCAAAAGCAACTTTAAGATCTATTAGACATGGGGATGATTAAATAAATCCTAAGCTCATGTATAGTACCTATAGTATTAGCACCAAATAAAAGAGGAGAGTGATACATGTGCACATGCTCATAATACATTAACAAGATAGTGATAAAGTATAGGTTTTTATTTCCATAGATGGATAACTTAGTGGATTGATTATGTGGAGAATAATAATTACCAAATATAGACTTGAAGAGTGTTTGCCACAAGACATGAATCAACATAGATGATGAGTGGAAAAACACATATAAGATGAAATAAGGGTTTTGATAATGGTTGGTCATGCCAATTTGTCTAAAAAATTCACTAAGCACATTCATAAGACTCATGAGTAAAACTTTGAATCTTTTTAAATGAAAATGTGTCATTATGTACTACAAATAACGTTCTAATATTAAACAAGATGATAGAGGAATGTGTAGTGAATTTGAGGAACATTTTGAAAATGTTGAAAGAAGATAATTTTTTGATAAACATGAAAAAGTGTAGCTTTATGAACAAGGAGCTTATGTACTTGGGTTTTTTATATCCCAAACAACATTGAATATGGATCCAAAAAATGTGTGTTATCATAAAGTGGTCATCACCAAAGAGGACATTTGAAGCATGAATATTTCATGGTTTGGAAAATTTCTATAAGTTCATAATAAACTTCAGTGGGATGTGCACAAAAATATTGGAGGTGATAAGAGGAGATAAAAAATATTTTGTCTAGACAAAAAAACACAAATTTTACTTCCAATAGTCAAAAACTAAGGTGATTGAACAACCAATATTGAAACTTCAAAACTTTAGCTAGGTATTACAAGTGGATTATGTTACTAATGGTGCAATGATTGGAGTAGTATTAATTCAATATGATAGGCTTATACCTTAATTAAGTGAAAAGTTTAATGATGCAAAGAAGAGGTATTTGGACTATGACCAAGTGTTTTATGCCATAA